>APFE030078339.1:0-10957 GCA_000404065.3 Pinus taeda | reverse complement strand
AGTCACAATGTTGTGCTACCTAGGAAGTGACTTTTTATTCTAAAGTGAGTTATGTTCCCCCTTCCTCACTTTTTATTCACAAATAACTATAGAAGGCAAAAATTGAACAAAATCGAATATTCCAATTAGCCATAGCTAATTAGGAATATTACAGATTTTAGTTTCATTGACTTCGTAATCCAGTTCATTTATCTAGATGCATGCCTTCTTAATAGTAATGTAGAACCTAGAATAGGGTTTGAGATACAAATGACCTTACACCTCAGTGAACAAGTTAAAACATGAGATTGCTACTTTTACCAGAACTACACAGAAATTAGAGTGTATGGTTGTGAGCTGCCACCATACAAATTGTCAAAATATGTTCCTATGAGAATTTTCTCGTTGGAATATATAAGGCAAATGATCAATATGGATGACATATACTTTGTTTCAGCTGAAAAAAAGGCATAGTTCAAGATCAAGACATGGGTGGGGCCATTCATATGCAACAACAAAGCAGTAGGTAATGAGGTAGATGCACTTCTCAAACAAATGAACTTCCAATTAATATTTACTTGGTTATATACCCCTTCAATATCATTTCCAGTTTAAGAGTGGAACAAAAGACCACTCCTTACACTCACACTCCCAGGCCAGAAATTGAAAAATTCATGAACCATAATTAGCGGGAGGAGAACAATTTGCAAGAAGCTAAAGAAAAGGTTTTGTCTACAAATACTTCACAGACTCCAGTACCTCAGGAGAAGCATGAAAAAAGTCTAAGAGAAGAAGAGTCTCCTACAATAACTAAAATTGGAGCCAAGGAATTCCTAATATATAAAAAGAAGTAGAAAACTATTTCAAAACCAATTTTCATGCAAGATGATGAAGAACAAGTTACTATAGTTTCGATAGGTCCAAATGTTTCTACAAGACCATAAAACATTTTTGGAGGTACAAGACAAGAAGATATTTTTGTAGGCTCTCCATCTTCCTCAGCCTCACAAGATCCTCCAGATTTAGCACAGACAACAGAGTTGGCTCAAGGCCAAACAAAGCCAAATATTTTTGCTAAGTACAAAGCAATCAAGCAGAAAAATGAGATGCTAAAGGCCATCACATATACTCAATTCTGGAAACAAATTGCTTCTTCCCAACACAGGCTTCTGTTAGCCTTTGATACTGAAAAGGGAAGAATGCAAATGGATTTTCTACAGGCACAAGTTCCATTCCCAAAATCACTAGCAGACTACAGGAAGAAAATTTTCTCTTTTGACACTAATAAAATCCATATGATTGATTAGATGGATGTGCACAAACAGACTAGAGAGATGTTATACTCCACACTCACTAATACTGCCATGACAGCTTCAAAACTGCAGGCCTCCAAAAACAACATACAATCGCAGTTGAAGCCGAGAAAGATTTCATCATTGGCAAAGGATACCGGAATTAAAACACTAGAGGACTTAGTCATTAAGCTAAGTTATGATCATGGTGATTTAAAGGTAGTAGAAACGATTGTGAGAAAAAAGAATGCAGATATAGCAGCTCTTAGGAAGCATCTCAAGGTGCCATCTACAGAGGATCCACAGACCAAGGAAATAGGAGAACTGGAAAATAAAAAGGATGACATGTTCAAGATAATAATTGAACAAAATTTCTGGATCATAGAAATGGAGGCGGAACTAGAAAAAATGCTCAAGGAGAAAGAGAAGTCCTCACAGTTGGCTATAGTTCGAATGACTGCAATGCTTATTTCATCCACAGGAACATCATATGCTTCTACATCAACAACAACACCAACACAAACCACATATTTTTCCAACGAATTGATTAAAGACATGCAAGAGATGTCCCTTCAGGGAAAATAAATTTAGAAGTTAAAAGATCAGCTAAAGAATTTACAGGAACATAACTTGAAGGTAGACAACTCCTATATAGCAAAATTACAAAAATCTCATAGGCTTTCTCAAAGAATAAAGTTTTTAGAGAGTGAGTCAATAATGGCTCAAAATTTACCACAAGCCAAAGAAAAAATATGGGTGGACATCGATCAGGCGATAACAAAAATTTGGCCATCAATTCAAATCATCTTTGAACAGGAAGAATTGATGCATAGGTCAAAAACAGTGATAGAGGAGGTAAGAGAAATGTTGGGTGAGAAACCAAGTGCAGAAAAAACCTTAGTAAAAGTTTTAATTCTAAAACTAAGGAAGAACTGGAGGAGCTTTAGATTGCAGACATAACATAAACTAGTTTGGAGATAAAGAAAGTTTTAAAGAAGAGGAACCTTATGATACAACTAAAGAATAAGTGTCGGACTCTGCAAATTGTTGTTCAAAAGTTTCATACCAGGTTCAATGTACTGAATTAGAGAGGGCTACTAGGGTTGGTAGAAATGAATGACAGATTGATCAATTTGAGTGACTACACCCACAAACTTTTTACTATCGCCCAAGATAAGTCTATGCTTGCAGGGGTAAAAGTATGATAGGAAAATATTTCCTAAAGGCTTTAGATTTTGATTTGACCATTAAACATGAGATCAAACACATTTTCATCAACAGGGCTACATGTGAGAAATATACTGAAGTTGATGAAACATATAGAAAGGTAATAAAACTTTCTATCCATAGTGAAGATTGATGGGATCAATTGTGTCAATTACTTAAGTGAAACATGTTTCATCTCATATTGCAAGAAAACACCTTTTTGGTACCAGTCATCAACAACCATCGTCGACAATAGTGCTAGCAGCTCCAACATTTCAAAATTCCTAAATTTTTGTACTATTTGTGTAATCAATTTTAGATATTTTAGGATTATGCCTTGATGTTTTGAAATCAATATATTTTGTAATTATTTCTATAAGTAATTAATAATTCAAAGTAGTAGAGGTTGATGTTTAAAGTAAAAGAAAAGAACCATTGGTCTAAAGTTGTTCCACAAAGTTCTAGTGGACACATTTGAGTAACACAGAAGCTCTTACAAGATTCCTGTGTCAGATTTTTGGTGAAGTGATATTCTCCTTTGTTGTTGTGATTTCCTTTCTCTGTAATTCAATATGTGTTTTCTAATCTATTTTTTCAAATAAAATTATGAATCTAAATTTCTGAATGGTATCTGGTTACATTATCAACCAAACAACAAAACCAAATTAATGACCAAACTATTAAACTTTCATAACTAGCCTAATAGGTCAATATAAAAAAATCTAAATATGAAAGAGAGATCCCTCTCTAAAGCTGGTAGGGTTAAATCCCAACTTCCAAAGTGGTTTTGTGGTTACCTTTGTATTTCTTTCATAGTCTTAGGAAACATAGAGTGCTAACCTCGCCAACCCTGGGTAGTCCAATTAACTCGGCCATGAAGGATTTTGTCACCATTATTTTGATGTCACTGATTTCTACTTCAGTTCCATCAAAGGCTCAGGAAAAATACTAGGTTAACTCTCTGTCATAGCCATATATTTTTTCTATAAAATCCAAACATTCCACTTGTTGTAGCATTTGCTTGACCTGTGGGTACCCTTCTGTAAAATCATACATGTAAACTTCCACACAATCATGAATGTAGAAATTCCCACTTCAGATCAATAGATTATGCAATATACTAAAACACAATACAATATCTACTTCTACAACACTTTGCAGAAGCTTAATCGAATTCAGAAAGATCAAGAGAACACATATAACTGAGAATGAGAAATCAATCACACATAACACAGAAGAAATAACCTGGGGAAAGCCTCAGCCTAAAACCCCAATTTCTGTATTATCATTCAAGTGGAAATCTTTTTCAAGTTACAAAAAAAATCAGCTCACAAGCTATCATGCTCTCTCTGCAACCAAACAATACTGCTCATAGATAGTCAAACGCTCTCACAACCTTCTCCTCTGCCCTCCAAGCCTCCTATTTCCTTGCATAGTTTTTCCTGGGGTCCAGTGCTTCCACTTGTGTGAATTCCCACCTCACACTGCTCGCTTGGCTCAGAAATAACTGCACAAACTTGAAGGAGATGATTCCATCTACATGGATGAGTTTCCTATATAGGAAATATCCTCCAACTGATAGTACACTGTCAAAATCTTGTTTTTGCAATCCTATTTTTGCGATCCTATTTTTGCGATCCTATTTTCGCGATCCTGTTTTCGCATTTCCAGAACTGTTCCCGCCTTACTCTCTTTTTTGTTTAACCCTAAACCCTAAACCCTAAACCCCTAAAACCCTAAACCATAAACCCCTAAAACCCTTAAACCCTAAAATGCTAAACCATAAACCCTAAACCCTAAAAACCCTAAACCCTGAACCAAAAAACCTGAACCTTGAACCCTGAAACCTTGAACCCTGAACCTTGAACCCTAAACCCTAAACCCTAAACCCTAAAACCCTAAACCTTAAACCCTAAAACCCTAAACCCTAAAACCCTAAAACCCTAAACCCTAAACCCTAAACCCTAAACCCTAAACCCTAAACCGGGGACGCATCACCGACTATATTCCACTCCAAAGCTTTCAGTCTCCTTCGACGCCACTGGATCTAAACAGGCTTCCCCACACTCACAACAGAGGTTTTCAGAACTGTCTTCAGACAGGCAGCCCAAAAGGCTTCTATATTAAATCAGAAAATCCAAAGTACATGCCATTTAAGTAACAAAGTATGAGAGAATCTTGAGTGATGCCCTCCTTTGTCTAAAAGCACTTCTTTATAGACCAGAGAAGTCTCTTCGGATTTCAACCATCCGGATTTCAAACCTAACCTAAGAATCTAAAATATCTGAGGATTGATTGAGGGTCCTATCGGGAATCGTACCTGAATGGTGTCTACCCAATCTTTCCTTTCCAAAAGTAAATATTCTTATGTACATAAAATTCTAATTAATCATTGTCACTTACACATGGATCCATTGCACAATCATCACATGTCTCATCTAATTCGATTGCTTTTTGTCGATCTAGGGCTTCAAGCATATCTTCCATATTTTTTGTGCCAAGTACTGGATCTGGCTGAGCATCTTCGTACCAAGGAAGATCTAGGTAATCTTATTTTGTTGTAGATGACTATCCATTTCAATTTGATGTGATTTTTCAATCCCTTTGAATCTTTCTTTTTTTACATAATATGTTTGCATGCACTAGGCTGTCTACTTCAAATGTCTATGCCCAGCTTTTGTTAGCATGAAGATGCTTGACATGATTTACTGGTAATTCTAGTCCGACTAGATCATGAAACTCCATTTCTTTGTCAATTGACATTTTGATCCACTATATGCACATCAAATTTATTTCTTCTTCATGAAGCCATTGAATATCAAACATAATGGAGCTACAAGCTCTTGATGCTAGGATTAATGAGATTAAACATAAAACATCATCATCCCAATTCCCTGCATAGATTAAGATTGTAATCATGGATTTGATGTTTATTATTAATTTGATTGTTCTATCTCTGCCAATAATTTTTTCATCTTCTTGAATAATGGCCTTTTTATGAGATAGATTTAATTCAGGAAAAGATTTAAACCATTCTGATATATTCTTTATCAGACTTTTGTTTTGAACTAACCTGCAAGTTTTGAGCATTGTTGCTGTCTTCTCCCATATCTAATCAAAAGGATTGAATAACAAATCATCTGTTATTCCAATTGTTTCCCAAGGAGTGGATCCTAATCTGAGGTATTTTAACGATCTATCAATATCCTAGGAAATCCTCAATCTTGTTTTCTTTTTGCATACACCTTCTATAATCATCCAATCTGCATGAGGTTTTGTTATATTGAACATTGGGAAAGTATCATCCCCGTCATAATTATCTTCAAAATTTTGGTAAAATGCTCTATTTAATTCTTCCCATATATTATGGATCCTTAAGGTTCTTAGCCATTTTTCCAAATCTTCTTGAATTGGAATATGTTTTAAGTTCAAGAACTTTGTTGCATTAAAGGTTCCAATTCCAAAATCAACACATGATATCAACTAATAGTAATTTAGAATTTTTAGCATATGTATAATTTCTAGTGACTAGGTGATTGTCCACATATCTGATAAGGATTTAAACAACAGTTTTACCTTCATTCCATTGCATGGGTATACGTTACAGAGTTCTTCTTTTATTCCCAGTACTAGACTAATGTTTCTAGTTTGGTATCCCCTGATTTTGTTTATCCATTCATTTCTCATTAATCTCATTCCTACCACATTTTTTATTACTTCAGTAAGTTGGGGAACCTTCTGTAAACCCCAAACCCTAAACCCTAAACCCTAAACCCTAAAACTCTAAAGCCTAAGCCCTAAGCCCTAAACCAAATCCCGAAACCCGAAACCCTAAACCCTAAACCCTAACCCAAAACCGTAAACCCTAAACCCTTAAACCCTTAAACCCTAAACCCTAAACCCTAAAACCCTAAACCTTAAACCCTAAAACCCTAAACCCTAAAACCCTAAAACCCTAAACCCTAAACAACAACAGCAACAACAACCCAATCAACAACGCAGACAGCCTCAGTAGCCCCAGTGCAGATCAAAGCAGTAGCAACAACTACCCCAACAGCCTTTGCACAGTCAGCATTAGCTGCAGAGGCAGCCCCAACAACGTAATCAGTAGCTGCCCTAACAACACTCTGCACAACATGCCCTGCATGCCCAACAATCAAAAAACGGGGTAGGCCGAGAACACTTCTGCAGAGGGAAACAATCCACTCCATTTTTTGCTGGGCAATCGACCTCCATTCCAAACCAGCGTTTTTAGAACACTGGTTTGAATCCAGAAGCTGCTCCATTTGCACAACAACGACAAAATTTTCATCGGAACCATGCCCGAAACAAAGGCAAGGCTCCTCTAGAGTAAGCAAACATCATCTCCTATACTGGTTGCCCTCTGTTAGCCATGTTTCTTACCTGATTCACCTGTTAGGAAAAATGACCCCTTCCAAGCTAGATCATAGGATTAGCAATCTTGCTATCCACATTCTATCCTCTGTTCAACTTTCCTTCAACCAAATCAAAATTTTGGGTTTAGGGCACCAGTACATCCCCAAGCCTCCCCACATGGCCATAGACGACATTCTCAAAGAATATGCTTCCTTCTCTAGACTTTGCCGGCTTAGGCGTTTCTTTAGACTTTCTGCAGATGAGACCTACAATCCAATCCCTTCAGATTGCCCAACTCTGCATGGGAACCTCCTATTAGGGATCTTGATTTAAACCATTCTCTTCACATTGGTCTATCTCTTTTGCATGACAAAATTACCTTTGTATATTTCTCTTTCAAACCCAGATTTTCCAGATCACAATTGCTTGCTCTAAGGAGTCTTTGCCATCTTCCTATTGTAATCAAACCAGCTGATAAAAATCTGGGCATTGTTGTTCTTGACACAGAAAAATATGTTGCTGAAGCTCATAGGCAAATTTTTGATCCCAATGTCTACAGAGCATTTGTAGCAGTACCATGGATCGCCATTAGAAGATCTCTCAGCCAGCTCCAGGCCAAATACAAAAACTTGCTTTCATGCTAGAGCTTGCATGCTCTATTTTATTTGGAAAGTGCATAAAAACCCTCATGTGGGTCAACCCATTTCTTCCTAAAATGGTTTTATGCTCAAACCTCTTTCTAATTTTTTGCATTATAAACTACTAAGCACTCTTCTTGCTCAGCTCAATCATTTTCCAGATTCTCTTACTCTTTTATAGGACATTGAATCCAAGCATTTTTCTGCAGATTCATTCCTTGTAACATTTGATGTTGAATCCCTATATCCCAACATTCCTACTGGGGAAGGCTTGCATACCTTACGGGAAATGCTGGAGCAAAGCACTGTAGAGCTTTTCACTCCAGAAGATGTCAACTTTCTGGTCAGTGCAACAGAACTGGTGCTCAAATAGCACTTTCTTCAGTTCAATGGCTCCTTCTACTGGCAAATCCGAGGCACGACTATGGGCAGCAACTTTTCTATTGTTTATGCATGCCTTTTTCTTTACCACCTAGTGCAGGAGGTCACTAGAAAAATGCCTGCTCTTGATATCCAGTTCTTCAAGCATTTCATTGAAGAGCACATCCATATCACTTCTTGAATCTCTTCCACCACTGTCAACATTTTGGATGTAGTGCTTTTCAAAGGTCCTGATTTTCAGACCTTTGGAAAGATTTCTACTAAATGCTATCAGAAGTCGTTGAATGCCTACCAGTACATTCCATTCACTTCATGGCATCCTCGGCACCAAAAAGTTTCATTTTTGGTCAACGAGCCACAAAGATATCTTCGAGAGAGAGAAGTCAGTTGGGGTTCCTCGAGCTTAGGAGATCTTTCTACACCAGGCTTCGGTCTAGAGAATATCCACTAGATTTTCTCCAAGCTTGTTTCTCCAAGCTTCACTGGGATCAGAGGGATGCTCTTGTGCAGTAGGTCTATGCGCAAGCTCCTCTTCATTCTTCCGGCCTCAAAAGGCCGCTCCTAGTGTTAAAGTTGGACTTATGCGAAGCCACTAGAGCTTTAAACCTTGGGGGATCCCTAAACCCTAAACTATATGGAGAATTCCAACGCTACCCTTTGTTGCAGCATACTCCCAAACCTCTGATCTGTTGGAGAAATCCGTAAAAGATTGTAACCTTCTTCATGAGCAGCGCAGATCCTTGGACATGAACCCTTCAGGGGCAACGCTTCATTTTTCAGAAATTTTATTAAATATTTTAAATTATTATATATATATATATTTAAATATTTTTAAGGGTTTCCAACAGTTACTTTTTTGACCGTTTCAAGCACTCCTCCTATCCATTTTTCTATATAAGGAAAACTTGTATGAACTCTCTTTTGTATCACTGATGAGTCCATTCAAGGACGAAACCAGTTTGATATAATACAAGAGATTTTTTGTTCTTGCAAATTATGTGTCTTTTTCATCATTTTGCTTAAGTGTCCTTAGCATCTTTTTTTCAGTTTTTCAGTTATTCAGTTTATTGATTGTGTATCGGTTTATTCTTGCCTTACTCTCTTTTTGGTTTTAAACCCTAAACCCTAGACTCGAGACTCGAGACCTGAGACCCAAAACCTGAAACCCGAAACCCTAAAACCCTAAAACCCTAAACTCGAAACTTGAAACCCTAAAACCTGAAACCCTAAACCCTAAAACCCTAAACCCTAAACTATAAAACCCTAAAACCCTAAACCCTAACTTAGGATAGGATTGAAGGATGTACAAAGATGATACAGTAGGATAAGGAAGGAGGTATTGGAGCCTATCCCCCCTTATTGACAATTTCCTAAACTCCAACCATAAATCGAAATTTAGTAAACTTCGCCTCTTTGAGAGCCTTTGTAAATATGTCTGCAACTTGATCATCAGTTGAACAATATTGCACAAACAGAACATGGTCATGAATGAGCTTTCTGATGAAGTGCATGTGTAGTTCAATGTGTATGTGCGCTGATGTTGGACTGGATCTGTGCATAGTTGAATGGCACTTTGATTATCACACCAAAATGTAGTCAGATGCTACTACTGAAAACCAAACTCTGATAGGATCTGATGAATCCATAGGGATTCTTTACTAGCTTCAATGATGCCACGATACTCTACTTCTACTAAAGAAAGAGAAATGACACTTTGTTTCTTGCAATCCCATGTAATAGGTCTAGAACCAAGAGTGAAGACATAACCTGTAGTAGACTTCTGATCATCAGGGTCACCAACCTAATCAGAATTAGTGAAACCAACCAATAGAGCAGATGCTTCTGCATTGTAATGAATCCCAAACTGAACTATACCTTGAACATAATGAAGTATTCTTTTAGCTACGTTCCAATGACTTTCATATGGTTTGTGCATAAACCAAGCAACAAGGCCAACAACAAAGGAAAGGTCAAGACAATTATGGGTCAGATACAAAAGTTTTCCAACAAGCTGACAGTATAAGGTAGCACCAACTTCAGGGGAAGTACAAGTGACTGAAAGTTTGACTCTAGACTAAAAGGGAGAAGGGGCAAGCTTACAGTCTTCCATGGGAAAGTGGTGTAGAAGATCCGATGCATACTTGGACTGAGAAATGGAAATACCTTCTTTGAATTGTAAGACTTGAAGACCAAGAAAATAATGCAAGTGTCATAAGTCTGTCATTTCAAACTTCTTTTTAAGGCTAGAATTCACATAGTTTATAAGGTTGGGATCACTACCACTAAGGATAAGATCATCAACATAAAGAACAAGAATGATTAGTGACTTACCCACAGTGTAGACAACATTGTCAGAATAACACCCAAAAAAGCCAGTACCTAAAAGAAAGCTATCCATTTTGGCATACCAAGCCTGAGGGGCTTACTTGAGACCAAAAGAGATTTCTTAAGCCAATATACAAGGATATAGTCTTTTTGTATACAGTCAGGAGGTTGTTCCATATAGATTTCTTCATGCAAGTCCCCATGCAAGATGACAGAATTAACATCCATCTGATGGACTTCCCATTTGAAAGAGGCAGCAAGGGAAAGAACAAGGTGAATAGAGTTCATTTTGGTACCACGAGAGAAGGTTTCAATATAATCAATGCATTCAAATTGTGAAAAACCCTTAGCAACAAGATGAACTTTATGTTTATCAACTTTTTCATCTGGTCCAAACTTGGTTATGTAAAATCATTTGCATCTAACAAGTTTTCATCCCTTTGGAAAAGGAATAAGGTCCCATGTATCATTTACCAACAATAAACGATATTCTTGATTCATAGCTGTGTCCCAGTCTGGATGGCTTGAAGCTTCTGCAAAGATTTCAGGATCATAATTCGCTAAAACTAAGTGTTCCAATGGAAAGATCTCGAAAAAATAGGCCAATTAAAAAAAAATAGCTTCCGGATGAAGAAGTTATGGATTTTTGAAGAAATATTGTTGAAGATGACAAGGAACCATGTGAATGTTTGGAAGTTGATGATAATGTTATATTTAGAAAAAATCCCCCCCTTTCCAAACTTAATCTAATTAACACAC
>APFE030078325.1:110042-129730 GCA_000404065.3 Pinus taeda | reverse complement strand
CAAGAGGCAATACAATGATGAAGGATTAATTGAGTTTAATAAACTCAGAGAACAGAGGTTGCAAACTCTGCCTTTGGATTTGTTAATAACCGACCAAGCAGCATCATCAAGCGGCCCTGGCAAACAACAGACTAAGAAGCCTCCTGCTACAATACAAACCAGTAATAAAGAGCAGGAGGAACAACAAAGGAAGCAGCGAGAGGAGAAGATAAAACGGGATCAACAAGAATGCTTGAAGAAGGAGAAGGAAGATAAAAAGCGCCAAGAACAGACAGAAAAGAAGCAAAAGGAGAAAGAGAAGGAAAAAGAACAGGCAGAGAGGAAACAGGCAGAGAAACAACGAGAAGAACAGGAGCAGAGAGAAAAAGAGAGAAAAAGAAAAGCAAGAACAAATGCTTAAAGAATCCCAGTCTAAAAGCACCACCGATATCAATAAGAGTATTGTCACAAATCCTCAATTGCAAAAGGAATGGCAACATTTCACCACCATTATCGGTGGAAATAAAGACTCACAGGGCACAGATACTCCTAAAAGCAGCACTGAACAAGGCAAAACCTTATCTCAGGGTTTAAGCATAACCAGCGCTACATCAAAATCAAAAGAGGTGGAAATTATTCCGAAAAGCCCTAGTGAACAAATTATGCTACAGGTGGAAGATATTCCCCCTCTAAGTGTCTTCTACAGCCCAAAATATAAAGCCGTAGTAAAACGATCGAGGAAGAGACAAAGGCCTGATCAACCTTCTATCTTTCCCGAGTCAACTATTATGGGCAATGTAGTATGGAAGCAGAAACAAGACCCCTCCGATGATCTAACCAAACTCTCACAGTATGCTAGAGCTTATTCAGCTGCTACTATAGACAAAGCATCCGAGGTAAGTCTTCTGCTTAAAACAAGGGAGCAAGAAATTTCCGCTTTACAAGAAGAGTTGGCAACAGCGAAACAAAAGGTGATACAAACCGAGGCACAATTAGAGCAGCAACAACAAATGAATGAGCAATTGACAAAACAATGGGAAGAGGAAAAACAGAGCATTAATCAGTCAGTAGTCCACAGACAAAATGAATTGCAAAAGGCTCTAGAACAATTAAAGGAAGCAAATGAGCAATTATTGAAAAATAAGGATGAACAGATCGCCCAGATTACAGCACAACTGGGTAACTTCAGAGGAAATTCACAGGTAATAGAATTCAGAAAAGAAGCGACAATAGTTAACGATGTGCTTATATCGCAAGTCAAGGTATTGGCTCAATACCTCGCTCAAGCAGAACCACTTTGTGAATTAGCCACAATTGTAAGCGATCAAGTAGAAAAGGCAAGAGACGAGCTGAATCAAGCCGATGAAATTATCACAGCGCACCTCGAATGGCAAGATTCAAAGGAAGGAAAAAGTTCTAATTTGCCGAAAATACTTGAAGTACATAAAAACATACTATTCACAGAATGGCATACACAGGTAATGAAAGCAGAAAGGGCAGCTTCAAGGAGCACATTGACTTCTAACAATCTGATTGATCTGGTTAATGATACGCTTTACCTATCAAACATTGTTACCCAGTGTACACCTGGAAAGATAGTTACAGCTCATACATTGGAACAAATATCTTACCCAGAGTTAGAAAAAACAGGAAGGCTAATCGCCGGGGTTAACAGCCTAAGTATAGAAACATATTGGCACTTCCTCGTTAAACCTTATGAACAACGAGCTGCCATTAAATGTTTAACCGATGCTGTTCAGTACATGATCCCTGAAATCCAAGATGCCACATTTGCCGCCCAGCTCAGCTCACGAACAAACAAACCGCCAGAGTTTCAGCCGATGCTCGACATTCATCACCTGAGGTCTAAAGATAAGCAGCCGACAGAATGAGTCACCATCCAGCTCCTTAATCTGCCAGAGAAAATAGCAACAAAGAAGTAATTGATATCAGAATAATTAGCATTTTTGTTTTATAGATATTTTAGATTAGTTTAGTATTTATAGACCCTTTCATGCATTTAGAAAGGGTCGTAAAATTTTGTATAAGACTGAACAGACTGAAGTTTGCACTATTGCGCTTCAGCCTCTATTCTTTTATGAAACTCGACCAGCTGCTTTTATTTAAGTGAAGATAGTTTCTTAATTCAATTGTGCACTACTGTCGTTGATTTGAGGAATGTTGATGCATCTAAGTGAAAGCCATACGTAGCGATTTAGATCGGGAGTGACTGGCTATTTAACTGGTATTTTTATCTTTTGTTTAGATTCATTCTTGATATATTATCTCGCTGTGTATTTATTCTTGCTACTGTTAATTGTATGCATGTATAACGACAGGAAATCCTACTCATACCACTATTGGATGTTTAGATAATATACCTTACTATTCATCATGTATGCGTTAATAGTATGAATGTTTAAAGTTTTAGTAATATTATTTTGATTGCCGTGCTTAACTATTTAGGTACAGCCATTTGAAATGATTTAATATCTATGTCCATATAAATGCAGTCATCTATATAATTGTATTGTTTGGATATAGAACATCAAAAGCTATGCTTTAGATGTTCCAATAGATTCCCGGGATAGTTTTATTGCATTTCTGTCAATAGTTTAGATATTCATTCACCATTTACTATTACCAACAAAGTATTTATTCATACTCATTCATCTATTGCTGGGAAACTGGTCCCATTATCCCCAGTCGGAGCCACTACACCAAACGGAAAAGGAGCTGCACTAAGGTCCGGACCGGGTGGTTTCCCCCAATGTTGGTGTAACGATTTTCGAGGCATCAACAGATTCATGCCTTGCTCTCTTTCAGGGTGCAGGGTTACATCTCCTCATCGGAAATGGCCATTTTCTGTGACATCCTCGTCTTGGTTCTTAATTAAAGAAAAATGAAGTGTACAGGTTTATGTAGGAGTTGGTGACAGATTGCGCTTCCGATTGAGATATTATACAAATAATGGAAAAGAGTTGCTAAGAATTTAGAGATTACATAATAATGTACAGGAGGGTATAGCTTATAACCATGAATGAGAGATTTTATAAATAATGCATTCAACGATAACTTAGAAGGACTTTACCATCCCTACAATTCTCACTTTCTAATTACAATTCTCACTTTCTAATTTCAGTTTACCCCATGCCTAGCTTTGTTTCAATGACCTCAATCACATTTTCTAATCAGTTTGCCCCCATAGTCTTCTAATATCAGTTTGCCCCCATAGTCGGCTTTATATCTGTGCCCTCACGCACAAATTCAATATAGGTTGCTTACTAATGGCAACATTTGTGCCGAAAGATTCCAGAAGTTGAAGCACAACATAGTCGAATTTATTTACAAACCTATGTAAAATGTGCCACACTGCGGCCAGTTTTTTGAATGGCAATAATACTTCACGACAAAGAAATGAAATTGTCAAGAAATTAAGGCATGCCTTTGTGCAAAATTTCTTATAATCACTATTCCCATGTCTTACCATACCTCCTTTGTGCAAAATTTCTTATAATCACTATTCCCATGTCTTACCGTACCTCAAAATCTAGAGTAGGTTATGCAAACTTTTGTTCCAAAAAGGCTAAAGATGAAGAAATCAAATTCTAGAGGAATTTGATCAGGAATACTTCACGCTGAAGAAATGCAATTCTAAAGAAAGCCTAATCTCATTGATGTTACAATGATGCTTGAAGCTGAAGATATCAGATTCGAGAGGACCTCAAACATTGTTGCAATACTTTGGAATTTGGTTATGATACTATATTCAATTAATGATTAGTAGACCAAGCAGCAATATAAAGTGCACTTGTAAGGTGCAAGTTGGTTATTGGTTATTGTTATGAATTTGATCATTATTTTTCATCACCTGAATGAATTGAGAGCCTTAAAGGACCTTGTTGAAATTTGCAAGTTCAATAATTTTTAACTATATTTCAAACAAAATTTATCAAAAATAAAAAACTTTAAAAATAATATAAATGTTTTACCTAAAAAAAAAAATATAAAACATTTAGACTATGCTGAAATGTTTGAAGTTGGATTCATCCCAAATTTATGGCAAGCATTGCAACTACAATAATAGGAAAAATTGGTAAAACTAATATCTAATTGATTAGAACTCGTAAGCTTCTACTCACAATGTTATAACAATTAATGTAATTACACTAAGAGAATAATGCTCAAACGTAACCTAGGCAATACTATGCATATACTGAACTGAGTTTGATATATTACAATGAAATGGACCCAATGAACCAAACCAATCTCATAGAAAGACAAATGGATTGTTGTAACAAACCCATAAAGATAATTACCCATAGCCAAACACAGAAAAGAAGCTCTCACTTAAATAGACCAACAAAATAGTTACTTGATATAAATACACTGATCCATTCAACTATGATCTCATAATCACAACTGAAAATGTAATACACCAATTCATAGTATTATACAAAAGTGGGAGAAGCCCGGTATAGATGCAAGGACGATTTCTGAAAACCCTAACCTAAGGGACTCATACATCAGTAATTTTGATTCAAAAGTAACTCAGGTATCTCAGCACCTTGCAATATAGAAAATCCTCAATTTGACTTGCACATGATTCCCTCTCATCAAACATTTCCTTCTTTAACAGATTCATTGGTGAAGCATTACATAAATTATTGAAACCTTTTTCATTCGGCATGATCTACTCGTAGTTTTCTAACCTACCGTAAGAAGCAACCTCACCTTCTTTGCTTTACTCTTGTCCCTAGGAAAAGGTTTTCCAAGTTGTCCCACTAACATGCAATGAGAAGTAGCCTCGCCTTCTTTCTTTACTCATGTCCCCGGGAAAAATTTGTCCAACTGACATGCATAATAAGCAACCTGACCTTCTTTGCTCATGTACTTAGCAAAAAGTTATTCAACTAACATGCAATGAGAAACAACCTTAACTTCTTTGCTTTACTCATGTCCCTAGGAAAAAGTTGTCCAATTGGTCTGCATAATAAGTAGCCTCACCTTATTTTGTTGTATTCATGCCCTTGAGAAAAATTTGTCCAAGCTCATATCGAAGAAAACATTTATCTGCTACAAATTAATGGCTGGTACTTCCTTTTAATATCAATCTCGCTCGTTTTATCTCCATAAAATCATTTAAGCCCACATTAAATCTTTTAAGAACAATTTTTGTAACTGTATAACCGTATTAAATCAAAATATATAACCTCATCATGTTTACATTTTTCAATCTCTCCTAGTGAAAAGACCACCTCTACAATGGTGGTCTTACCCATTCCTCCAAACCCATGGAAAATAATTGTCATATGCAATGGTGGTCTTACCCATTCCTCCAAAACCATGCAAGATAATTGTTATATGATATGGTCTTATCCATTCCTCTGAAACCATGCAATATAATTGTAATATGCAATGGTAGTCTTTCCCATTCCATTGAAACCATGCAAGATAATTGTCATATGCAATGGTAGTCTTACCCATTCCTCGGAAACCATTCAAAAAAACTACCATAACATGCATCTTTCAATTCCTGATTCCAAAAGATCAATAAGTTATGTGACTTGTTCTTCCTTCCTTGTTGACATTGGAAAGAATCTACAATTAACAAAATTCCATCAAAATGGATGTATCTATTTGACATGAGAAAAGGCCTTCCACATGTTATGCACTTGACAACCAGAAAACACCTCTACTATATATACATATCAATAAACAAGTACACCCTTTAACAAATAATATTAGTGTTCACTACCCACCTAGAAAATTTGGAGGAGTCACTCTGACTGTAACACATGACTAAGGCTATTAACTCTGTTTCTTTCTTGAATATATTCATCATACCTTCCCTCAAGGAATGAAATTCTTTGAACTACTTAACAAGCTGGTGAGTCTCTTCATTTCATCTAAAAGAGATAGACACTCATCTCGATTGACACAAAAGTTTCAAATCTTTCCAAGATATTGGGGATTGGAAAAAGACTCACTGTACCTCGTAAGAGACTTAGAACAACTGTCTTGGCTTCTTCCTTAATAATATTTTTCTAAATGCCATTAAAATAGAAATAAATAAAAAATAAGTCATATCTAGCAATTCATATACATGATATAGACATGGCACTGGAATTTCAATTTTGTGTTTTTTAAATACCATAAAAGTATAAATAAATAAATAAGAAGTTAGATCTAGAAATTCAAATAGAGGACATAGACATGGCACTGAAATTTCAAAATAGGTTAATAAAATATAAAAATAACCAAATCCTAGAGGAGGTTTAATACACACCAAAACCCTTGTTTCCTTCTAGAGAAAGTCCTTCAATTTGAGGAGAGTTGATGCAAGTTGAGTCGCCTTTGGGTGTGACGTTTTGATCCCTCTTCTAAAACGAATTAAAGCCAAAACTCATTAGCAAGTTTTACTTTGAACTGTTGTATATAACAATATAATAATAATATAATCTTTAATAAAACTCAAACTAAATATCAAAAAGAATGATCCACTCACTTGGATGAGTTCCAAAACATGATATACGTGCTTGCTAAGACCATGGAGATGGAGATGGATATATGTTATTGGTAATATTGTACACTATTCCAATGCTAGAAGAGAAGAGGACAACCCCTTAAACTAATCATCCTCTACAACATTAGTTGAAGGCTTAGACGATGGAGCACGATTAGAGTTGGAGTCATGATGAATGACGATCTGTGACATTTGGAGCATTAGAAGTAGAATATGTCACATATCCTTTTCTTTTGATAACTATAGGAGAGGCATTTTTGTAGCACCAACAAGAAAAAGGGCATTTTCAGACAAATAAAAAAGAGGGTTGTTTTTTATCCGAACTTAAACAGGAACACAACAAATTACAAATATAATTATAAATATAGAGATGTAGCAGAAAACACTTCATTTCATTAATAAAAAAATATTGAACTATGCTTACAAACAAAATGGAAACAAGATAGCTTGGGTGATGGTAGCTTATCTCTGAGAAGATATGTGGCGGCTACATGACTCTGAATTGAGTTGCAATGAGGCTCAAAGGCCTTCTTATTATTGAACAATAAGAGAAAACCTAAAAAACTAAAAATCTAACCTGAGGAGATGGAACACCAAGTGTTTATGGGCCTTGTTGGGTTTAGTTGGGCAGCCAACTTCCTAAGATTGAAACTTGGTCATAATATCTCTGTTGGATGCGTATGATACCTCGTTAGAAAGATATCTCCGAGGACTACGATTGTTGACGTGATTTTCATTGTAATCATTGAGAAATTTTTCCAAAAAACATCGTTTAGGGTCTCAAATAGCTCCAGAAGTTCAGGACCCGAAAAACTACCAAAAACAGTAAATTGTGCTATAATTAGGGAAACAAATGAAACTAATTTGGGGGTCTAGGTGGAATAGGCGGGTGGCCACCATATCCACCTAGATCATTCCTCCCACTTTAGGAAGCAATGGTCCCCATTGCGTGTAGAGCCTGCATGAGGTGAGGAAATTTCTAATGAACCTGGTCCCTCGTGAACCACTTACCCTAGTGAAGGAGTTGGCCTTCTTTGACAACTCAATATAGATGTATCCTCTATTTCCGAGTGTTCTTGATCTGTGTGTCCATGATTTGATCAGTTGTGGCTTGTTCCATGTAGTCCAGGTTGAGCTCTGTTGGTGTGAGCTATTCTACAATGTCAGATGTGTCCAACAATGGTGGAAATTAAGGCTGAAGGAAATCTACATTGAACACTGGGTGTAGAACAAGGAACAGTGGGATGTTGAGCTCGAAGGCATTGCCGCCGACAACCTTGGTGATGGTGTATGGACCATATCGGATTAGGCGAAGCTTGTGGTGGGGTAAAACAAGACACTCATTATGCAAATGAAGCCAAACTTTGTCGCCCACCTGGAACTTGTGTGACACTCAATGCTAATCGTGGCACTGCTTATACTTCGCATTGGATTTGTGCAATATATCATGGAATTATTGGCGGATGTGTTGAATGTGCTTAATGAAGTTGTTAGCCCTTTCAGCTTCAGGCTACACGTGAGATAATTCTACTTGAGTGGTTGCAAATGGTATGGCCAAATCAATGGGTCATAATGGATAAAATCCTAGCCGTACTTGAAAGGGGTTGTGGCCTATTGAGTTGTGGACAACTTTGTTGTAGTTGTGTTGGACATAGGGGATAATTTCATCCCATTTGCGTGGATGCTTCGAGTTGTACATGTGCAGAATGTGTATGATCATCCTGTTGAAAACCTCTGTTTAGCCAAAGTTTGGGGATGGAAAGTCATGGACTTAGTAAGTTTTGTATCCATCATTGACCGGAGAATTGACTAAAATGCACTCAAGAATATGTTGTCCTGATTTGAGATAATGGATTGTGGGATCCTAAAGTGTAGCCACACTCGCTTAAAGAAGAGCTTAGTAGTGGCCTCTGCTGTGATATTCTTCTTGCAGGCTGCCATGATGACCATCTTAGAGAATCTGTCGATGACCATGAAAGCACAATCATTGTCTTTCTTAGTAGAAGGAAGGCACGACATATAATCCATGGCTATAGATTCCCAAGGATGACTAGGAGTAGGTAGAGGAGTATACAGGCCTTGCTTATTGATGGTTGGTTTGGCAATGGCGGAGGCGGTGCAAGATCTAATGTACTTCCCAACATCCTGACATAGTTTTAGCCAATAAAAATACTTTTGTAATACCGCCAGTGTTTTCTCTACTTCAAAATGTCCAGTGACCCAACTGTAGTGTACCTCCCAAATCATCTTGGCATGCTCACTTGAAGGAACAAATATGTGTCCCAAGTGGCATAAAAGTGCATACTGAAGGTGAAAATTTGGAGCTTGCTTCCCTTGTAGGAGTGTTTGGTATATGCTGTCAAATTTTGGATCACTCTTATAAAGATGCAGCCATCCCGATATCTCGTGCTTGCAAAAGTCAAGCACAGTGATTAGCATCATGACTGGTGATCGACTGAGGCAATCAACTACATTATTGGTGCTACCATTCTTATACGTAATTTTCAAATGGAACTGTTGTAGATAGGTGGACCATTTTTGATGACGATCATTCTGCAACTTCCCTTGTATCTATATGAACTGTAGAGGTCATTGGTCTATGTGGATGACCATTTCCTTCCCCAGAATGTAATGCTTCCAATGACGACAGGCCTGCATAACGAAATACATTTCTTTGTCACAAGTGGGGTACTTTCGGGCTGTGTCTAAAAGTGTATCACTATGGTAAGCCACTGGATTTCCATGTTGAGTAAGAACCCCACAATAGCATAGTTAGAGGCATTTGTCTCAATCTCAAATGGTTGTTGCAGGTTTGGTAATGTGAGCACTAGTGTCGAATAGAGGTGATTCTTCAACTCGAAGAATGCTCGTTGTTGGGTTTCCGACAAAAATAACTTTTTTTTCACTCCGCCCTTTGTGACTTGACTTAAAGACCAAGTGATATGAGAGAACCCCAACATGATCCTATGGTAGAAATTGGCAAGAACCAAAAAGTTGCAGAGCTTTGTTAGAGTGGTTGGGGTTGGCCAATCCCGAATAACTTGTATCTTTGATGGGTCCACGTGTCCACCCTTCTCATCAATGATGTACCCCAGATATTGAACTTGGGTCAGGCCAAAGGTGCATTTCTCCAAGTTAGCACACAACTTGTGTTGTCGAAGGGTTTGAAGGAGCTGTCGAATATGGTGGAGGTACTCTTCTCATATTTGGTTGAACATCAAGATGTCATCTAAATACCACACCATGAATACATTGGTGATGGGCTGCAAGATGTCGTCCATCAGTCTCATGAAGGTTGCAGGGGTGTTCGTCAATCCAAACGACATGACCAACCATTCGAAAAGGCCCTCCTTGGATTTGAGGGTAGTCTTCCACACATCGGAGGGTTCGATAGAAACCTGGTGATAACCTAACTTCAAGTCGATCTTGTTGAAATATTTAGCCCCCTTGATCTGGTCCAAAAGGTCATCAATCTGCGGGATTGGGTACCTATTCTGGATAGTGATCTTGTTCTGTGCCTGATAGTCAATATAGAGCCTCCAGGTCCCATCCTTCTTCTGTACCAATACAATTAGACTCCCACAGGGTGATGAACTTGGCCTGATGTGCCCTTTCTGCAATAGTTCCTGAATCTGCCTCTTGATCTCATCGTTCTCCAGAACAGAGTGTCAATAGATCGGTCCATTGGGCAGCGGCGTATCGGGGGTCAGATCGATGGAGTGCTTGACTTGATAGTGCAGAAGTACCCCTGTGGGTGAGGCGAATATATCCCTGTACTCCTCCATGACCTTTCCCATCTACTACTGCTGTGTAGAGGAGCCCTTCTTGGAAGTGTGGCCACAACCTTCTTCTTACCTTGGGGGAATATGACAAGGTAAAAAAAATTCCTAGTGTGGGAAATGATCTTACTGTATTTCTTTGCAGTGATCAAAGAGATGGTGGTGGGCAGGGCTACCTCTGGTATCCTGTACAACTTATTAGTCAAAGTAATAATCACAGAGTGAGGTCTAGACTCATATAAAACATGTCGCTTCCACAAGTATGGTTGTCTGACAAATACATCAGAAAATTCAAGAGGAGCAACATCACATAGTACCTCATCCATGAAGGGCTTGATACTGTAGGGAAGGTGACATAGTTGGCTGATGCGAAGATGTCGTCCTTGGTGAAGCCACCTGATGGTGTACAACTGTGGATGTGTTGTAGTCTTTAGGCCTAGCCACTTCACGACTTCTGGTGAAATGAGGTTCTTTTGGCTCCCGCCATAGACAATGAACTACAGTGGAGAACCATTCACCCACATTTGTGAGTGGAAGAGGCATTCCCCCTCCTCTGGATCTTCAGGCTCAATTTTCTCGTTCTTTGAGGTGGGCCATGGTAGCACTGGGCTCTGCATCAATGATCTAATTCCCAAAGTTAGTCCCCTTATCGGGTTTTGATTCGGAGTCGGAACCTAGGTCTGATTCAGAAGCCTTCAGCTCAGCCACAAGTGATTGCTTGGCCCGACACTCATTTGTATTGTGAGTGGAGCTCTTATGGAACTCACACCATTTTCCTATGTCCTTCTTCATCTTTGTGGTGTTGTTCTTTGCTTGGGGCTTTGGCAGGCCGTCCTGGGTAGCCTTGCCTTGGCTTGGTCCCTTGTTCTATGGTTTGGGGGCACCTTTTCCTTGCTTTGGATTTGCATATCCAAAGTCCCACTTCTTCTATTTAAAATTCTACTAAATATTTATAGCGTACTAATATGCTGTGCCGAGTGAGTAAATGTCTAGGAACTCCATCTCATCCTAGATTTATTTGTGTAGACAGCTATGGTACTTGAGCACCAAATGCTGCTCAGTATCCTTGATACCTAGCTTCATGCCAAGGTTATGGAAAGTATTTGTGAACTCTGGCACATCTTGGTCCCTTTCCTGTCGTAGCGTGGTCCATTTTATGTATTTATCTTCATAGCTCCCAGAGGGGTGATACTGTTCCTTGATGGAATCTTAGAAAGAATTCCAAGTGGGTGCAGCTGAAAACAATGACGGTCCACTCTCATCCTTTTGTTCATAGTAGGTTTCCCACCAGTACTTGATGTGTGGGGTGGATTTGAGAAGTGAAAACATAACCTTTTCTTGATTGGAAAAGTCATGAACTAAAAAATATCCTTCCAATAGATTTAGCCATTCATCTACCACATCTGCATCTATCAGGCCTTCGAATATGGGAATATCCAAGTTAACTTGTACCTTAAAAGGAGTGGTGCCTCCAGAATGGTTGTTGGATGAAGATGCATCGCCTGTGGGTATTCGTCGAAGGATCTGGGCAAAGTTATCCATCATCACGTCCCTCTGTCACTCGAGGGATTCCTCGTCCAACATTTTGACAAGATATCCTACCCCCCCATCTTTATTTTCTTCCGCCATGGGAGGTTGTCATGTTTTGTGCTACTGATCCTGCAATGGTTCAACTAAATCGAGCCCTAAATCCTTATACCCTGACCTCGTTTGGGACATGCAAAGAAAAACAGAGAAAGAGCATACCGCTCTAATACCATTGGTATGAACTTAAACAACAACACAACAACTTATAGATATAGTTATAAAAACAAAGATGTAGCAAAAAACATTTCATTTGATTAATAGAAATATAGTGGAACTATGCTTACAAAAAGAATGGAAATAAGATAGCTCGGGTGATGGTAGTTTATCTGTGAGAAGAGATGTGGCAATACATGCCTCTGAAATGAGTTACAATGAGGCTCAAGGGCCTTTTTATTTTAGAAAAAGAGAAAACCCTAAACAACCAAAAGCCTAACCTGAGGAGATGTAACACCAAGAGTTTATGGGCCCCATTGGGGTTAGTTGGGTAGCCAACTTCCCAGGGTTGTAACTTGGTCATATTATCTATGTTTGATGCGTATCATACCTTGTTGGAAATGTCTCCACAAGGACTATGGCTTCTAACACAATTTGTCCAAAAATCGTTGTGCAATTTTGCCAAAAAAAGGTCTTTTAGGGCCTCAAAATGACTCCGAAATTTCAGGACCTGAAAAACTGCCAAAAATAGTAATCTATGCTACAATTAAGGAAACAAATGAAATTGATTGGGGGGTCTAAGTGGAATAGGCGGGTGGCCACCAATATCCACTTGGACCAGTTTTTCATTTGAAGGAGTAGAAGTTGTTGTTGCAAGAATGAGAATGTGAATAAGATGCATGCTCAACAGCTTTTCCTTTTTGAAGGTTGGGATCTCAAAGTTGCAAGCTCAACAACTTTTCCTTTTTGAAGGTTGGGATCTCACTGTGAGAGTGCACGATTGCAGATACCCAAAAAATAGGGTTCACAACCAACAACCATTTACACTTACTAGGTCGTTCAAATAAAATTAGATGTTAGGGCAGATATTACATTTCAATTACATATATCCACTTGCAAGATGAGATCTATTTCAACTTCATCCACTAGAACGTTCTTGTTGTTGTAGATAGTTTTTCAGAAATAAGTACAAAATGATTTAGGTGCAAGAAGACTGTAGGAATGAGGTTGTGGATAGAATGAAATGAAATCCCCATCAAAAACTTGCAAACCCTGACCTAGTGGTGTTCTCTTAAAATTTGTTTTTTCTTTTCTTTATTTAAACAGAAGGTAGGGGAGGCTCAACAACCACTACCAAAAACACCAAATAAGTCAATGTAAAAATTTTCATAGACACAAGCACCACCATGCGTGCGACGTTATTTTTTATTTTGGTAAAGATGATGTGTACCACAAATTTTTGATTATGTGGCTATGGTAATGTTCAACCCTATTTTCTCTCCACATGATGAAATGGTCATTGATCAGTGAGAAAATGAAAGTAGGAGTTATGAGGTGAAGTGGAAAGGGGAGTTGAGGAAAGAATTCTTATTCTAATTATATATATTCTTTATTCTATTATTCTAGGTCCAAAGAGAAGATGACAGATATTGACCTATTAATTTACTGAAACACACCTTAACATAACGTATTGCAGGAGAGGGCCCTGAAATTTCTTTAAACTTCCAATTCAAACAACTTATGCAACATCAATCTACATATGCAAACCAGCACAAATTATTGTGAAACTAGAGAAATGATAGCTCCTATCTCAAGTTGCACTAAAAAACCTCAAACTTAAAAAAGACCGAAAAACTAACATTAATATAAATTTGAGCAAACTTAAAAAATTACCAAAAAAGTTATATTAATATAATCAATGATACATATGAAATCTATCAAACTCATTGCCCTAACCTCCTAACTGATAATTCATGGATCTATGCAAACCTAAGTTTTGAACACGCAAACATAGTATCTCAACAACAAAACCCCAACACCAGTAAATTAAAAGAGCATTTTTAAGAAAGAAAATAAAAATTACAATAGTGCATCAATCTACATGTTTTTCATCCTACCTAATTCTTACCTAAACTTACACACTGTGTGATTTGAATGCATCCTTAGCTAATGAAGGTGCTCAATTCAACAAAATCCTATGATTCTAAGAAAGTCTTTTACATTCATGAACATAAATGATCCGGATTTAAGCAGGAACACAAAAAATTACAAAGATAACCATAAATATAGAGATACAACAGAAATAATACTTCATTCCATTAATGTAAAATATTGAAATATGCTTACAAACAAAAATGGAAATAAACTAGCTCAGGCGATGGTAGCTTATCTCCGAGGAGAGATGTGGCAGATATATGCCTCTGAACTATCTTACAATGAGGCTTGAAGGCCTATTTATTGTTGAGAAACAATGGAAAACCCTAAAAATCGAAAACCCTAACCCTAGGAGATGAAGCACCAAACTATGGGCCCCATTTTTGGTAAATTGGTACATCAACTTCCCAAGGTTGTAACTTTGGCATACGATCTTCGTTTGATGCGCACAATACCTCGTTAGAAAGATATATTTGGGGACTACAACTTTGGAATGAGAAACATTGGTCCATTGAGTAATATTTCTCCTATTTTCCCCAAAAAATTTCGTTTAGGGCCTCAAAATGGCTCCAGAAGTTTAGGACCCAAAAAATTGCCAAAAACAGTAAATTGTGCTACAAATAAGGAAACTGAAAAACTGAAAGAAAAAATGGTGGGGCTCCAAGTGGAATTGGTGGGTGGTCACCAATATCCACCTGGATCATTCCTCCCCCCTTATGAAGCAATGGTCCCTATTGCGTTGAGTTCCTCCATGAGATGAGGAAACTTCAACTGGACTTGGTCCCTAGTGAGCCACTTGCCCTGGTGAAGAAGTTGGCCTGCTTTGACAAAACGATACAGTTGGATCTTCTACTGACGAGTGTGCTTGATTTGCGTGTCCATGATCCGATCAGTTGCAGCTTGTTCCATGCAATCTGGATTTAACTCTGCTGGTGTGAGTTGTTCTGCAATGTCGGATGTGTCTAGTAATGGTGGAAAGTATGGCCGAAGGCAGTCCACATTGAACATTGGGTGCAAGCCAAGGAATGGGGGAATGCTGAGCTCAAATGCATTGTCCCACAACCTTGGTAATGGTATAAGGACCATATTAGAGTGGTCTGAGTTTTCGATAGGCTCCGGTAAGGTGTTCCTTTTTCAAATGTAGCCAAACTTTTTTGCCCACTTGAAACTTGTGTGGTACTCGATGTTGATCATGTCGCTGCTTGTACTTGGGATTTGGTTTCTCCAGAATGTTGTGGACCTTATGGCGGATATTTTGGATGTTCTCAATGAAGTTTTTTGCCTTATCTATTTCGGACTGGACATGAACTGAATCTGCCTGAGTAGCTGCAAATGGCGTGGTCATATCGATGGGACATAATGGTTGGAATCTTAAGCCCACCTAAAAAGGACTGTGGCAATCAAGCTTTGGAGAGCCCAGTTATAATTGTGTTTAACATAGGGGAGGCTCTCATCCCATGTGCATGGATGATTTGAGTTGTACATGCGCAGAATGTGTATGATCATCTTGTTAACAACCTCTGTCTGGCCATCAGTTTGGGGATAGAAGGCTATGGACTTAGTGAGTTTGGTGTCCAACGTCGACCATAGGTTGGACCAAAATGTACTAAGGAATTTGCTGTCCCGATCTGAGATGATAGACTGTGGGATCCCAAAGTGTACCCACATTCGTTCAAAGAAGAGTTTAGTAGTGGCTTCTGTTGTGATATTCTTTTTGCAGGCTGCCATAATTGCCATCTTTGAGAACCTGTCGATGAGCACAAAAAGACAGTCATTTCCATGCTTAGTAGAAGGAACACCCGAAATGTAAGCCATGGAGATGGATTCCCAAGGTCAACTAGGCATAGGCAGTGGAGTATAGAGGCCTTGCTTCTTGATGGTCGACTTGGAAATGGTGCAGACAGTGCAAGATCTGATGTAGTTCCCAACATCCTATCGAAGATTCAGCCAATAGAAATACTTATACAATACTGCCACCATTTTCTCGACCTCGAAATGCCTAGAAGCTCGACTGTAGTGTTCTTCCCAAATCATCTTGGCATGCTTGCTTGAAGGAACACAAGGGTGACCCAAGTGGCATAAGAGGGCATCCTGGAGGTGAAAATCTAGAACATTCTGACCCTCCAAGAGTGTTTGGTATATGTGGCTGAATTCTGGGTCGATTTTGTAGAGAAGTGGCCAATCAAAAGTCTCGTGCCCAAAAGAGTTGAGCACGATGGTTAACACTATGATTGATGGTCAACTGAGGCAATCTACAACATTATTGGTGCTGCCCTTCTTATATTTGATATTCAAATGGAACTGTTTCAAGTATGTGGACCACTTCTAATGGCGATCATTCTGAAACTTCCCTTGCACCTGTATGAACTACAGGGGCTATTGGTTTGTGTGGATGACCATTTCCTTCCCCAAAATGTAATGCTTCCATTGTTAGCAGGCCTGCATAATGGAATACATATCTTTGTCATAAGTGGGATACTTCTGGACTGTGTCTGAAAGTGTCTCACTCTGATATGCCACTGGATGTCTATGTTGAGTAAGGATTGCCCCAATAGCATAGTTAGAAGCATCTATCTCAATATCAAATGGTTGTTTCAATTATGGTAATGCAAGCATTGGTGCCAAGTAGAGGCAATGTTTCAACTCTTTGAATGCCTTCTGTTGAGATTCAGACCAAAATAATTTTTCTTTTACTCCTCCCTTGGTGACTTGACTCAAGGGCCAAGTGATATGAGAAGATCCCAACACGAACCTGCCGTAGAAGTTGGGAAGACCTAGAAAGCTGCGGAGCTCTATCAAAGTGGTTGGAGATGGCCAATCCCGAATGACTTGTATCTTGGATAGATCCACATGCACCCCTTGTTCACCAATAATGTATCCTAGATACTGAACTTGGGTCATGCCAGAAGTGCATTTCTCCAAATTGGCACATAACTTATGTTGCCGCAATGTCTAGAGAACCTGTTGGATGTGGTGGAGGTGCTCTTCCGAACTTTGGCTGAAGATCAGGATGTCATCCAAGTATACCACTACAAATGAGTTGGTGAATGCCCACAAGATGTCATTCATTAGCCTCATGAAGGTTGCAGGAGCATTCGTCAACTCGAAAGGCATAACCAACCATTCGAAAAGGCCCTCCTTGGATTTAAAGGCAGTCTTCCACACATCATAGCGTTCGATTGGTACCTGGTGATATCTTGACTTCAAATCAATCTTGCTGAAATATTTTCCCCCCTTTAGTTGGTTCAGAAGGTCATCAATCCATGGGATTAGGTACCTATTCTGGATAGTGATCTTGTTCACCGCCCGATAGTCAATACAGAGTCTCCAAGTCCCATCCTTCTTCTATACCAACATGATCGGGCTCCCACAGGTCGATGGAATCGGTCGGATGTGACCTTTCTGCAGTAGCTCCTGAATCTACCTCTTGATTTCATCGTTCTCCAGAACGGAGCGCCGATAGATTGGTCCATTGGCCAATGATGCACTTGGAGTTATATTGATGGAGTGCTTGACCTGATAGTATAGAGGAACCCTTGTGGGGGAGGTGAAGATGTCCTCATTCTCCTCCATGAAGTTGTCCATCTGTAGTTTTCATGCGGAGGGGCCCTGTCTAGAGGTCATGGCCACTATCTTCTTCTTTCCTTGAGGGTGTATCATCAAAAAAATAAATTTCCCGGTTTCGGAAATGAGCTTACTGCATTGTTTTACAGTAACCAAAGAGATGGTGGTAGGCAGTGCTACCTCCGGTATCCTGTACAAATTATTTCCTAGCAACAATAATAGCACGAGGCCTTGACTCATATCCAACATGTCGCTTCCGCAAGTATGGTTGGCCTAATAATACATCACAAACATCAAGGGGAGAAACTTCACATAATACCTCATCCGTGAAGGGCTTGATGTTGTATGGAAGTCGACAATGCTGGCTCACATGAAGATATTGTCCTTGGTGAAGCCACCCAATGGTGTACGGTTGTGGATGTGCTATGGTTAGTAAGCCTAGCCGCTTCACGACCATTGACGAAATGAGGTTTTTTTGGCTCCCACCGTTGACAATGAACTGTAGCGGGGAGCCCTTTACCCACATCTACGAGTGGAAGAGGCACTCCTCCTCCTCTGGATCTTCGGGTTCCTCCTTCTGGATCTTCGTGGTGGCAATAGTGGCATTAGGCTCCACATTGGTAATCTTCTTCCCTTTGTCATTCCACTTATCAGGTTCTGACTCAGAGTCTGAACATGCATCTGATTTCGAAGACTTTAGCTCGACCACCAGTGACTACTTGGCCCAACACTCACTTGTGTTGTGAGTGGAGCTCTTATGGAACTCACACCACTTTCTCGTGTCCTTCTTTGGCTTCGCGGTGTTGTTCCTTGCTTGTAGCTTTGGTGGGTTGTCCTGGGTCACCCCACCTTGGCTTTGTCCTTTGTTTAGTGGTTTGGGGGCGCCTTTCCCTTGCTTCGGATTTGCAGAACCAAAGTATCACTTCTTTTGTTTAAACTTCTATTCAATCTTTTCAGTGTATCAGTACACCGTGCTGAGCGAGGAGCTGTCTAGGAGCTCCATCTTGTCCTGGATGTACTTGTGTAGGCAGCTACGGTATTTGAGTACCAAATGCAGCTCAAAATCCTTGATACCCAACTTTGTTCGAAGGGTATGAAAAATATTGGGAAACTCCAGCACATCTTGGTCCCTTCATTCCTGCAGCGTAGTGCACTTTATGTATTTATCCTCATAGCTTCTGATAGGGTAGTACTGCTCCTTGATGGCACTCTAGAATGAATTCCAAGTGGGTTCGGCTAAAAACAGTGAAGCCATGCTTTCATCTTTTTGCTCGCAGTAGGTTTCCCACCAGTGCTTCACGTGGGGGGTGACTTTGAGAAGAGTGAAAGTAATATTTTCCCAGACGGAAAAAGCATCAGCAGAAAAATACCCTTCTAGCATATTTAGCGATTTATCTACAACATACGCATCTATCTGACCCTCAAATATGGGAATGTCAAAGTTAACTTGTACCTTAAAGGGTGTGGTGCTTCCATAGTAGCTACTGGAAGTAGATGTGTCACCCCTGGGTAGCCGCTGAAGGACCTGGGCAAAGTTGTCCATTATCGCATTCCTTTGTTGCTTGAGGGCCTCTTCGAGCAAGATTTTGATAGGATCTCTTGCCCCCTCGTCTTTCTTTTCATCCGATGTGGGAGGCTGTTGGGATTTGCGAGGCTAGTATTGTAAAGATTTGACCAGTTCAAGCCCTAACTCCTTATATCTCGACCTCGTTTTGGACATGCAAAGAAAAACAAAGAAAGAGCAGGACCCTCTGATACCACTGATCCAAATTTAAACAGGAACACAAGAAATTACAGAGATAACCATAAATACAGAGATACAACAGAAATAATACTTCATTTCATTAATGTAAAATACTAAAATATGCTTACAAACAGAAATGGAAATAAACTAGCTCAGATGATGGTAGCTTATCTCTGAGGAGAGATGTGTGTTGAAAAATGGCAACAAGAAGTGCTAAAAAAAGCAGTTTGGGTACCAGTGCTAGATTGGGCAATAGGGAATGAAAAATGGAAGTGCTAAAAATAACATTCTATTTTTGGCAGTTCATGATGGATTCCTATTTTAGTCAGTCCCTGGACTAAAAATAGAAAGTAAAATTCGAATTTGATATTAACAACAGTTTGTAAATTAATTAATTAATTCATCTTGAGTTAATTAGTTA
>APFE030078325.1:81601-104986 GCA_000404065.3 Pinus taeda | reverse complement strand
CACACCCATTCACTATGTAAAATAATAAAGGTAATTTTGACCGAAGGGTTAAGGTCCCGAACTCTCGAGGTTATTCGCCTGGTGACATTAATTGATTGCCATGTCAAGGTTTCATTTATATGTGGATTGTACGAGTATTAGATTTTTGTGTTATTGGAGTCTCTGCTGGGCATCACACATGTTATCCACGCGGCCTAGAGTCAGGTGGTGACTCCCGCTCACCCTTTGGCTATCACATGGCTGCCTTATCCATTTCTGCGTGCAATTAATTTCCTACCGGCTCCGTTCTGTACGAGGCCAGCTGGCAAGCCCATCTCTCCTTTTGCATGGTATACTTGCTCCATCTACAGTGGGGATCTATCCTGACCATCCGACAGTGGAAGTTTTTCGTGGGTTTTCAACCTAGACTATAGCAGTTGCTAAGGGTGGAAGAGTTCATTTGGCTTGGAAACTTTTGCGCGGCCTGCTCTGCATTTGTTCCATGCGTTTAGCTCCAGAGAGTCGAAGCGACGGACCCTGCTTGAGCGTTGACAACCCTGGCACCTAATCTCCGGGTATTCACATGAACAGGGTCATACTTGTTTTTCTTTGTTCTTTCTCTTGACTAAGCGCTCTGTCACTGTATTAAAGCATTCTTGTTTGCGCATGGTTCATTCAAGCTACAGGTTGAATGAGGTTGAGGGCATTCCACAGCGTCCAATACGAGAGCTGTCCCATGTTGGTGGGTTTTCCTTTGGCGGTAACTTTTTCTTTTAACAGATTATGAAACAGTGTCCTTAACATTTTTTCATTAGCTCGCATACCTTCCATTGTTATGTAACTCTGTTGCATGGGTTGTTTTACGCAGGCTGGGTGCCTATCTATCCTGAGGTGGCCTAGACTTGGTTAAGGAAACCCCCCCCCCCCCCCCCCTTCAGCTTGCTAAGGGTTCAGGTACGGCAAAGGCCTTTCGGCCATGGATTATCTTGGAGAGTGGCTCCTCTCGTCTCCTCCATGTTTTGTTAACTATTAGATTTTATGAAATCTGCTGGGTGGAGGTGTATGCCTTCCCTTCACACTCCAGGCTTTGTATTGAAATGAATCATGTAATTATAGCCTTTAAAGTTGGACATTCGCCGATCTCGAACATTATGAATTGTATAATATTTAATACATGCTGTGCGTTTTTGCTTCGGCACATTAAGATTGTATAGACTTAATGTATTTTGTGCTCGTTTTGTTTGAGTGCATTGATACCCTTATTCGTTGGGCTGTAGATATTATGTAACTCTGTTGATATAATATGCAAATGTGTTTCTTGTTATTTTTCTGTTAAGGAAATTACCGCGTCGCGGTTGGTCTGTGCAATTTTTCTTTTTTATAAATTAATAATATTGCCAGCACTTAATAATGTAAAGACTTTTTTATTTACGTTGCACATAAATATACAGGCCTATGGGTTTTAATCTCTCGACCTCAAATTGGTTCGTTTTATGTGCATGCGTCTTTTGTGTTGAAAGGGTTCAAGCCCTGTTTCCCAACCACCGTCTGGAATCCCTTTTTTCATTAACTTCCGCATGCAACCTAGCCTTGTTCTTGTTTTAATTGTGAATGTGTCAAATGCTGATGCGTTGTGTTTCCAACCAACCTATTCACCCAGCCAAACACAATACCCAACTTCCATTTGGGGTTCTTGCGCTATTTAATGGAAAATATGTGGAGTGAATCTCCAGCCATCTCTGACTACTATTGACCCTACCTTAATTCAAGGGTCGAACCCCTGCGATACCCTGCAGTCTTGCATTAATATTTGTAATTTTAACGGAGGGTATTCATGGTCATTGTATACTTGTAGTAGGGAAACGACGGCCCCTTCTACTTATCTCTGTCTCTTTTTTTTTTGTTTAGAAAAAATAAAAGAAACTCAGTTCAACATTAGGAATCAACTATGAATATCGTTGGAATTAACCAGTCCTTTTCACTCTATACTACTGGGGTCTGTCTATACATGGCGCTCTACTTCTCAATTAGTTTATTAATATTTCCTGAAATAGTCTAATTCTTCCACATCTTCCTAAGGGTTTTATTTTTCTTTCATTCACTGTTGTTTGCGAATGATTATTATATTCGATATGGTCCTGTTCCATAAAATCACAATGGCGACCTTACCCCAATGCGGTTATGCCCATATCTCCTTTCCAGTTTTTGTTCTAGCCTGAAGGAAAATTATTTAGCAGAGACAGTATTTACAAAGTTCTCTAGCTAAGTTTCATTCCCTTCTCGGCAGCTTATTATTGTTAATACCAGGAGAATAAATTTCAAAGGAGATCTAACTAACCCCACCATTTTCCTTCTTCCTGAACATATCTACATAGATTCTAAAGAACTGCAACCTACAAAAATTACATATTTACTAATTTTCAGGCCAGAATTCTCATACCTGTATTGCTTCCTGTCAGTGCACTTTATTTTCCTTTAGGGTTACCTCTGCTCCTTGCAGCTAGTCAACCACCTGACCATGAGATTGTCTTTCGAGACCAATCTCCCCCCTAGCTTGCTCAAAGACTACAATCTTTGCTAGTTTCATGCGCTCTGCGTCCTTACCATTTGATCATCACTAGACGTGGTAAGTCCCCTTCACCCTGTTCCTACTGCCTGTCCTCTACAGCACAGTTTCCCTTTTATTTTGCCTCCTTTCTGGAAACCATTCCATGGTTAGGGAAAAGGGCAGTTAGGGTTTTGCAATTGTTTTTTTTTAAACATAAAAATTAACTTCTGTCCTCAGAAGTTATATGATATCCCTGTTACTAGGAAATTATCCCTCATTTTCATTTACTGAAAAAGAATATCAATTTATTCAACAGGTAATAATCATTATCGTTTAGTTTGTTTCTCTTTTTTTTAACTAAGGTAAATAAAAATATTTACAATAATCTGGGGATATGACATCTCCCCCTCCTGAAATTAGACATCGTCCCGATGTCCTTCGGTTTTAAACAACTCTAGGTAAGCCTGCTTCATGAGTTCTTCATCCTCCCAAGTGGCCTCATCAGGCCCAAAGTGCTGCCACTGCACTTTAACTTGGGTAATATCCCGCTTCCGCAACGTTAACTTCTCTCCGATTGAGGATGCTCAGCGGCTCGACCCGGATTTCACCTTCCGGTTCTACCTGCAACATGCAACTTTCTAAGTCAGTGTCCTTAAAAGGAAAATATTTAGACTGATCTATGGGAGATAATTCTCACCTGAATGTCTTGCCATTTAATCACATGTTTAGGATCATAAATGTATTTTTTTAACATGGAGACATGAAAGACATTGTGAACTCATATGTGACTTAGCAGAGCGAGCTGGTAAGCCACCGACCCAATTCTTGCTAAGATATGAAATGGTCCATAGTATCGAGGTGCTAGCCTAGTGCACCCGCTCCACTGTAATGTGCTCTTTTTTACTCGAATTCTCATATACACATGATCACTGACTTGGTACCCCTTTAACATCCTTTTCCGGTCAGCGAAGTTCTTTTGCCTACCCTGAGCTCCCTTCAGATTAGTTCGTACCTTTTTAACCAGTTCCTCCATCTCCTTAAGCATTTCAGGGCCTAACATCTTTTTGTCTTCCAGTCCAATCTAGCTCGAGGGGGTGCGTCACTTTTTCCCATACAACACTACAAAATGGCTCATTAGCAATGATGTGTGATAGCCATTATTGTAAGCGAACTCAACCAAGTGCAGATAATCCTCCCACTTGGTTGGTTGCTGCATCACTTACGCTCTTAACATATCTTCCACCACTTGGTTTACTCGTTCGACTTGCCCGTCAGTTTGAGGGTGATAAGATGTGCTAAAATTCAGCTGAGTCCCCAATTCCACGAACAAAGTCTTCCAAAAGACCGATGTAAATTTCACATCACGGTTTGAAATTATGGTTCTTTGTAATCGATGCAGCTTAAATATATTTTGCATGAAAACATGGGCGATTTGCACAGCCCTGTAAGTGGATTGCACCGGTATAAAATGTGCTGACTTACTTAGTTTGTCTACCACCACCATGATGGAATTGTTATTTTACTTTGACTTAGGCAAACCTGTAATAAAATTCATAGAAATGGTTTCCCACTTCCATTCTGGATGGGTAATGGTTGTAATAATCCCGCAGGGTGTTGATGTTCAGCTTTAATTCGCTGACATTCTAGACATCATGCCAAATAATAAGCCACATTTTTCTTCATACCTTGCCAATAATATTCTTTTCGAAGTGCAGTGATCATCTTTTGATATCCTGGGTGTTCGGCATAATGACTCCTATAAAAATTATCTAATATCAGATTTTAAATATTGTTCTGATTGGGCACAAACAACCTTCCTTTGTGATATAACATTCCATCAACACCCAAAACATAATTCGGCTATTTTTCTTTGCTGGTCGGTTGCTGAATTTGTTGTTTTTTTTGCTGATAAAAAACATCTTGTTTGGATGCCTTTTTGATCGTTTCCCCGAAGGGGCTTTTCCCTTCACTGTAGGAAATTTTGTATAGGCATTGCAATTTTCGGCTCACAGCGTCTGCCACCCAATTCTCCTTTCCTTTCAAATGTTTGATCTCAAATCAAAACTACTCAAGAAATCCACCAACCGTGCTTGCCTTGCATTTAGAGTGGGCTGGCTAAAATAATTGGTTAGACTGTGGTGATATGTTAGTAATAGGAATTTCCTTCCCATAAGGTAATTTCGCCACATTTTCAGAGCGTGGATCATTGCTGTCAGCTCTAGATCGTAAGCAAAATATTTTTGCTCATGTTCTTTCAATTTTCTTGATTCGTATGCTATTACCTTTCCTTCCTGCATCAACACACCTCCTACTCCTTCTTTACTTGCGTCCATGCACAACACATAATCTTTGTTGGGATCAGATATGCTTAAAATGGGTGCCATGGTGAGCAGGTATTTAAGTTGCTCAAAACTTTTTTGACATTCAGGGGTCCACCTAAAGGCTTGTCCCTTTTTCTGTAAGGAAGTAATGGGATAAGCTACTCTTGAAAACCCTTCCACAAATTGCCAATAATAGCTTGCTAGCCTCATGAAGGAGTGGATATCCGCCACATCTTTAGGCACCGGCCATTCTATTATAGTCCTTATGTTTTCAGGATCCACAACTATTCCTTCCTTAGTAATAATATGGCCCAAATATTGTATTTTCTCTTTGTAAAATTCGCACCTGCTGAACTTAGCGTATAGTTGGTGTTCTGGAAGGGTTTGCAGTACCAATCTGAGGTGCTCCTAGTGTTCTTCCATCGTCCGAGAATAAATCAATATATCTTCAATGAAGATCAACAGGAACTTATCCAAATGCTGGTGAAATACGTTGTTCATTAAACACATAAAAGTTGCAGGGGCATTGGTCAACCCAAAAGGTAACACCACAAATTCATAATGGCCATATCGTGTTCTAAAAGTTGTCTTAGCTATATCCTCCTGTTTAATCCTGACATGGTGATACCCCGATCGCAAGTCAATCTTAGAAAAAACTATTGCTCGCTTTACCTGATCAAATAGTTCATCGATGTGGGGCAGAGGGTATTTGTTTTTTATCGTCAACTTATTTAGTTGACGATAATCTATACACATACTAAGGGTCCCATCTTTCTTCTTAACGAACAATATCGGGGCTCCCTAGGGGGACACACTAGGGTGGATATAGTTTTTCTCCAAATACTCTTGTAATTTCATTTTTTATTTTGTCAACTCTGGTATGCTCATTCTGCAAGGTGCCCGGGATACTGGGGCTGCTCCTGGCACTAATTCAATGGTAAAAGCTATGTTTCTTTTAGGTGGCAATCCGGGAATCTCTTTTGGAAACACATCAACGAATTCCTGTATCACATGAATGTTCTCCATTGTGGCTATTTTATCTTTCAAGTTGGCATAGCCCACTTGGACAGCGTAAATCTGACACCCTTTTCTAATACATTTTGCTAACTGTAAGGCGATTATGGGCCAAACCTGCACTGGCCGCTTGATTCCCTGCATTTCTTGCTTTATTCCAAGCTCATCCTTATAACTGATGGTCTTGGTTTTGCAATTAATTATGGACCAGTGTTTCTCTAACCAGTCCATACCAATTAGTATATCGTGCGAACCAAGGGGAAGCACATTTAAATTTGTTGTAACTAACTATTCTGCTATTTTTAAAGGGAAGTTTTTGATCTTAGCATTTACCCGTCTTTTTGCCCCTATTTCCAACTGGACTAACAAAGGGTCCTTAAACTTAATAGGTTGCAACTTATAATGCTCCACAACTCTAGGACTAATGTAACTTAATGTTGCACCAGGGTCAATTAAAACAGTGACAACAAGGTCTAAGAGTTTACCTTCAAATTCCACCATGGTCGGCTGGTACTCTGCCTAACGATCCTCCAGAGCAGCGTTAATTTTTGGTAAACTCCGTCCTACATCGCCAATTGTAGAAGCTTCGTAAACCTGGGAGACCTGTTCGGCTCCCTTTCGCTAGGGACAATTTTTCACGTAATGAGGTCCACCACAACCCCAACATTTCACTAGAGGCCTTGCTGTCCCTTCGCTGTCTATTTTTTCGAATGGTTCATTAGTTCTGGACTCAATGGGGGTCTTTAATCGAAGCGAATTCTTCTGTAAATTCCTGCTGATTTGCCCCTTGGCGAATCCTTTGTTCCCACCATTGCGATTACTTTTAGTACTTCCAGCCAGTCTGTTTCCTTTCTTGTCAACCCATTTCTTACCCGAGATTTCTCCCTTCTATTTGCTCTGTTGGTAGCAAATTCGGGCTTTGTGTATAGCCTCATCCATCATCTTCGGGTTGTCAAATTCAATTCTTTCCCACATACTCAAGGGTAGGCTGCTGACAAACCTCTGTACTTTAGCTTTTTCTTCTCGAATATAATGTACATAACTGAGTAAAGAAGTAAAACAGGTGATGAACTCGTCCATAGTCTGCTGTCCCAGTCACATATCGTGGAACTCTCTTTCCTTTTCGTCATAAAAGCGTTATGTTAAGTATCTTTCTTTAAAGTATCTCTGAAATTTTCCCCAAGTGATAGTCTGTTTAGTCACTCCTTTAACCATCTTAACTTCCTCCCACCATAGGGTGGCTTTCCCTGCAACTGGAAAATAGCCAACCTTGCCTTAAGATTGGGGTCATATTCATACAATTGGAAATAATTGTTCATATTCATCAACTACGCCTCAACTGCCTCTTCTTGTTCTCCGTCAAAATGAGGCAGTTTTATTTTGCGGAATTCCCCTTGCAACCCTATCCATTGCCTTTTTGATGTCTGCTATTCAGAGGCGTTATCAGATCGTTCCTCCTCCCTTCCTTCTGACTCTTTGGGTTCTGTATTTTGATTATGTTCTCTTGACATCCCTTGTTGCTCAGCACTGGGGTTCAGTGGTTGCTGATTTTGCTTGTCAGATAAGCTCTTTATAATTCTCTCCTGCTCCATTGTTAACCTTGCATTATCCTCCGTAGTCAGGCCATTTCATTTTTCAGCTCTTGCACTGTCTCCAAAATTGTCAGGTTGGTATTGCGCGCCTCCTCTCCTAACTGTACCCATAATTTGGGACTATTTCCAGGTCCTGCTGTAGGTCCTTGACCTACCACAAACCTGTGTGATGCATTGTCTATTCTCCTCATATTGTCCATCCTCTGTTTCCTGTACTTAACATACGACAAATAACAGAGAGAAGGTCAACACAATATCTGGTTGTTTAATTACTTAATGGAGATGAAATAAGTTGTATAAAATCTATTTGACAGTTTTCAATTCCCAGACGCCACCGTTTCTATAACTTGGCTCTGATACCATATGTCACACACCCATTCACTATGTAAAAAAATAAAGGTAAATTTTTTATTATTATTATAATCGAAGGGTTAAGGTCTTGAACCCCCGAGGTTATTTTCCTGGTGACATTAACTGATTTCTATGTCAACATGGTTTCATTTATATGCGGATTGTACGAGTATTAGATTTTTGTGTCATTGGAGTCTCTGCTGGGCATCACACATGTTATCCACGCGGCCTACAGTCAGGTGGTCACTCCCGCTCACCCTTTGGCTGTCACATGGCTGCCTTATCCATTTCCGTGTGCAATTAATTTCCTACCAGCTCCATTCTATACGAGGCCGGCTGGCAAGCCCATCTCTCGTTTTGCGTGGTATACTCGCTCCATCTACGGTGGGGATCTATCCTGACCATCCGACGGTGGAAGTTCTTCATGGGTTTTCAACCTAGACTATAGCAATTGCTAAGGGTGGCAGAGTTCATTTGGCATGGTAACTTTTGCGCGACCTGCTCTGCATTCATTCCATGCATTCAGCTCCAAAGAGCCGAAGCGACGGAACCTACTTGAGCGTTGACGGCCCTGGCACCTGATCTCCAGGTATTCACATGAATAGGGTCATACTTGTTTTTCTTTGTTCTTTCTCTTGAATAAGTGCTTTGTCGCTGTATTAAAGCATTCTTTTTTGCGCATGGTTCATTCAAGCTATAGGCTGAACGAGGTTGAGGGCATTCCACAGCATTCAGTACGAGAGCTATCCCATGTTGGTGGGTTTTCCTTTGGAGGTAAGTTTTTCTTTTGACAGATTATGAAACAGTGTCCTTAACATTTTTTCATTAGCTCGCATACCTTCCATTGTTATGTAAATTTGTTGCATGGGTTGTTTTACGCAGGCTGGGCGCCTATTTATCCTAAGGCGGCCTAGACTCGGTTAAGGAAAACACCCCTCCCCTTCATCTTGCTAAGGGTTCAGGTACGACAAAGGTCTTTCGGCCATGGCCTTAATGGATTGTCTCGGAGGGTGGCTCCTCCTGTCTCCTACATGTTTTGCTAACTATTAGATTTTATGAAATCTGCTGGGCGGAGGGTGTATGCCTTCCCTTCATGCTCCAAGCTTTGTATTGGAATGAATCACGCAATTATAGTCTCTAAAGCTGGAAATTCGCCCATCTGGAACATTATGAATTGTATAATATTTAATACATGTTGTGCGTTTTTTCTTTGACACATTAAGATTGTATAGACTTAATGTATTCTGGGCTCATTTTGTTTGAGCGCATTGATACCCTTATTCACTGGTCTGTAGTTATTATGTTGCTTTGTTGATATAATATGCAAATGTGTTTCTTGTTATTTTTCTGTTAAGGAAATTGCCGCGTCGCGGCTGGTCTGTGCAATTTGTCTTTTTTATAAATTCATAATATTGCCAACACTTAATAATGTTCAGCCTTTTTTATTTACGTTGCACAGAAATATACAGGCCTATGGGTTTTAATCTCTCGACCTCAAATTGGTTTGTTTTATGTGCATGCATCTTTTGTGTTGAAAGGGTTCAAGCCTTGTTTCCCAACCACTGTTTGGAATCCCTTTTTTCATTAACTTTCACATGCAACCCAGCCTTGTTCTTGTTTTAATTGTGAATGTGTCAAATGTTGATGTGTGGTGTTTCCAACCAACCTATTCACCCAGCCAAACAGAATACCCAACTTCCATTTGGGGTTCTTGCATTGTTTAATGGAAAATGTGTGGAGTGAATCTTCGACTATGTCTAAATACTATTGACCCTACCTTAATTCAAGGGTTGAACCCCTGCGATACCCTATAGTTTTGCATTAATCTTTGTAATTTTAACTGAGGGTATTCATGGTCATTGTATACTCGTAGTAGGGAAACGTCGACCCCTTCTACTTATCTCTGTCTCGTTTTTTTTTTTTTTTTTTTAAATAAAAGAAAATCAATTCAACATTATGAATCAACTGTTAATATCGTTGGAATTAACCAGTCCTGTTCACTCTATACTATTGGGCTCTGTCTATACATGGCGCTCTACTTCTCAATCAGTTTATTAATATTTCCTGAGAGCTAATAGTCTAATTCTTCCACATCTTCCTAAGGGTTTTATTTTTCTTTCATTCACTGTTGTTTGCGAACGATTATTATATTCGGTATGGTCCCATTCCATAAAATCACATTGGTGACCTTACCCCAATGCGGTTATGCCCGTATCTCCTTTCCAGTTTTTGTTCTAGCCTGAAGGAAAATTATTTAGTAGAGACAATATCTGCAAAGTTCTCTAGCTAAGTTTCATTCCCTTCTCGGCAGCTTATTATTGCTAATACCAGGAGAATAAATTTCAAAGGAGGTCTAACTAACCCCACCATTTTCCTTCTTCCTAAACATATCTACACAGATTCTAAAGAACTTCAACCTACATAAATTACATATTTACTAATTTTCAAGCTAGAGTTCTCATACCTGTATTACTTCGTGTCAGTGCACTTTCTTTTCCTTTAGGGTTACCTCTGCTCCTTGCAGCTAGCCAACCACCCGACCATGAGATTGTCTTTCGAGACCAATCTCCCCCCCTAGCTTGCTCAAAGACTACAATGTTTGCTAGTTGCATGTGCTCTGTGCCCTTACCATCTGATCATCACGAGACGCGGTAAGTCCCCTTCACCCTGTTCCCACTGCCTGTCCTCTACAACACAATTTCCCTTTTCTTTTCCCTCATTTCTGGAAACCATTCCACGGTTGGGGAAAAGGGCGGTTAGGGTTTTGCAACTGTTTTTTTTAAACATAAAAAGTAACTTCTCTCCTCAGAGGTTACATGATATCCCTGTTACTAGGAAATTATCCCTCATTTTCATTTACTGGAAAAAAAAAATATCAATATATTCAACAGATAATAATCATTATCCTTTAGTTTGTTTCTCTTTTTTTTAACTAAGGTAAATAAAAATATTTACAATAACTTGGAGATATGACAATAAAATTTCAATTTATAAATTAAAATTAAGTAATAAAACTTTATACATTAAATATCTTTAACTAGTGAAATATTTTAATGACTTTAAATTTAAATGTTTAATATTATAAATATTTGTATTTGATTATAATGTGATATATTATATTAAATTTATTATAGATTGAGAAATATATAATGACATTATTATAAAAAATAAGTATACATCTTATTATATTAAATAAAATAAGATTAATGTGTTTTGATTTATTTATAAGATAACATTATTTATACATAGCTATTATAATTTCTAAAATAGTGTAATTTGTTATATTTTTATTTTATTTTAATTTTTTTATTTAAAATAGACTAATATAGATGTATTTTAAGCTTGGATATATCAAGTTTTGAAAAATATCAAATCTTCCAATTTACAAACTTTTTTTACATACAAAAATTTGAAACCTCTAGAACTTTGATCTATTTTGGCACTTGATGAATGGGGACTGAATATGGGTGTATTCTAAGTGTGGTTATTTATATATGTTTACTAGTATGTGGGCTATGTGTTAACTCCATTTTTTTTCATCTCTTAGATTTTGAGCAATACACTAAAAAAATGTGTGAAATCTTAAGTTTTTTTCCAGTTGTTATTATATAATATTAATATAAATTGAATTATAAGATTTATTATGCATTGATCTATTAATTTTTGTTTTTTTTTAAGTATATTTTAAATAAATATATTGCCATAACTGGTAATAGTAATAGAAATAACATATACTTGAATGATCTCTATATAAAATTGTTTTTTTTATAAATTTTTTTTTTTTAATCAACTCTCTAGTTTGAAAACACTTATCAATGGAATTATAAATATTTTTCTTTAAACACACATAGACTCATAATTTTTGCTTAAGTGCTTATTTAAATACGCATTTCCAATATAGTAAAGTAAGAAATAATTAAAATTTAGATAAAGGAATTTAAGTTTGTAGAAAGTATTTATGGAAGAAATTAGAATTTTTTTACTATTAATTACTTTATCTCTCTTTATATAAATTTGTTACATAAAATTATGTTGTGTAAGGTGGTCATTGAACTATTTTATTTATAATTAATCTTGAAATATGTTTTTCTTATTAATATTCATGTTCTTTATTATTTTTTGTTTTGTTAATATCTATATTATTTAATGCAATAATAATATTATTTTTTATTGTAATGTTAAGCTATGTCTCTCTCTCATACTGGGCTGTAGAGTGTCTCTCAACACAATTAAACAAAATGAAGAAACCAACCTCTTTTTACAAGGTGTTTAACCAAAAGTATAGTTTGTTTTGTACCTTATGGCGACAAATATATATTGCAAATTTAAAACTAGCTAAAACTTCATAGCATTAGTATTTAGTAATAACACTCATTTAATATTAGTCTCCTCCATTGGATGGATCATGTTTATGACTAGTCATAATATTCTCTAAGCTCAATATTCTATGAAATTGAGATAATAGATAACTAGATCAGAAAGGGTCATTGTGAAATTTTCAAGTTCCAAATTATTCTCTCTAAAGAAACTCAATGAAGTACATCCCTTTGTTTTCAATTTCCTTACATAGGGCCCTCTTGCTTGAGCTTGCATGTTTCCATCTTCTCATCCCTTTCCCTAGGTGTATTTCTAATTGATACTTCCATTTGTTAATTAAAGAGAAATGTAGGTGAATTTTCTTAACTGTTACTCAAATCTTAATTGTAAATAATAAACACTGCTTTAAAATCATGACCTCCCTTGTTACTTAGAAAAAATAACACATGCATATTCCCAAGTGTCATTGAAGTAAAGTTGAAGCATGAATGGGCGATTCACAAAGCGCTTAGTGAAGAGTGGAGAGTTGTAGGATAAAGGGTCTTGATGCTTGTTAGAGAGATAAGGGGAAGGAACAAAGATATCACTTCAAGAATTCTTAGGTCAGATGGGTGAAGGTAGAAGGTGACATTCTTTGATTGTGGGAGGTGTACATGTATTAAACCATATTGATAGGTGATACCTTTCCTTCTTGGAAATAACCAAGTTGCATAACACTTTAAAACTCTTTGGAGCACTTCTTAACACCTTAAATACACCTTTCATAGTGTCCATTGTTAAATATATATAGAATTCAACCTTACAACATATCCTTACAACATATCCTATTTTGTTTACTTATAATAGTACTAATCCTTTTGGTTAAATTTATGAAGCAACAACTTTAACCTCTATATTATAATTTTCTTCGACTTTTTCATCATGTTATCTTCATCAATAATATGATTTATCTCCTCATTTGAAATATATTGATGTAATTAAAAACCTTAAGTCACTAATATTCTTTCCCTCCTTATACTAACAACATAATTCCCTCTTACCATCATTGCAAAAGCCGGTAAACAAACTAACGTTAAAAACATACAAACTATAAATATGATATAGAACATTAACCAGATAGAAGCATATGTGAAAACAAACATTTTTTTTTAGGAATAACATAGTTTAATGTAGTGTTAATAATCAAATTTAATATACATTGTAATGAAGCGTGCACAATGATCTATTAAGAAATTTTTGGCAATAAAATAATTTAATGTAGTGTTAATACAAAAGTTGAATATACATTGTGATGTAAAGGTGAATATACATTGTGATGAAGTGTGCACATTGATCTATTAAGAAATTGGAAACATTTAACTACAAAATTAGTTTGCGGAGGGATGATAGATGCCAATTTATAACACTTCGTTATAAGTGTTATAAGTTTTGATTAGCTAGTATTTATTGAGATAGATTTTATGTTAATTATTTAATTGTGTGTTTAAAATTAATTTGATTATGATCTAATGATTATTTTATGTTAATTATTTAATTGTGTGTTTAAAATTAATTTGATTATGATCTAATGATTATGTAAAATTAGCTTAGTCTATTCTTATAAAATGTTTATACTCTCATGAAATTAATTTTATAAATTTAATAAAATTTAATATAATTTACATTATAATGTTCTTAGTTAAAGATAGATCACTTTAGAAAATAATATTGATGATAAATCTTTATAGAACTTTACATACATAAAATAGCACTTCAAATATAAAATTTATAAGATTTTACTTGAAAATAAAAAGTGACCACAAAAACCAGCCTCCTTTATGTTAAAGACAACAAAAAGTGTGGCATGTACATAACATTCTGTATAATAAATTTGTGACTGTGCTTTGGTGCAGTAAAAATCAAATTTAAATCAATCCTTTAACATAATCAATTTATTTCCTTTTGTTGAAGGATAATTCACAGTAATTTAGTATAATCTAATTCTATATTTTCATTGGGAACCATGATGTTGACGCAATTCTATATTTTCATTGGGAACCATGATGTTGACCTATTTAAGTGAAGAGGTTCTCTAACCACAGTTTATCCCGGTTTGACTAACCGATATATTCTCTATTTCTGTTCGAATTATTGAATTAGTCTTTGTTAATCACCGATATATTCCCTATTTCTGTTGGAGTTATTGAACTCCTCATTGTTACCTGTTTGTTATTTGTTAAAATATTTTAATGCATTTTCATAATTGTATTGGGATATTTTTTTAATACGCTTTAGAAAATGATATGAATAATATATATTTAATTTAAACTAAATTGATGTAAAAAAAATATATATATATATATATATATATAGTAGATAGATATATTATTGTCTAACTTTTACTAATCTGATTTGTATTTGTATTTTTTTAGGAGACTTTGGAGTCATGTTTTTATATTTTTGGGTAATATGAGATTTATCATGAAATAAATTTGTTTTGATGTTCACCACATGAATTGATATCTATGAATATTTATTAGCTATTTAATTCTTGAATATTTATTAGGTATTTAATTTATACATCTATACTAACAAGAGTTAAAGTTGAATAGTAGTATAGTTCTTGTCTTTTTTGGTAATTATTAGAATGCTAGTGTAATTAAGGTGGTGCAGGGTTCAAGCTTTGTCCATATGAAAACAACTTTTTGTATGTGGTGGCACCTCCTATTTCTGTAATATGCTACAATGGATAATGGCTATGAAGCCCTCTGCAACTTTAGAGTAAATTCTATTAAGCATTTGAACAATGTCCATATTATGCATCAATTCACCAAAATGGGAGGTTGATTGAATTTATGTGATATTTAATGGGGCAATGTGAGCAGGGGGAATGTATGCAAAGGTGTGGAAGTGGAGGAATATAGGTTCTCCCATGCATACTCCTCTTTCGCGCATCCTTTTAATATACTATGATGGATATTGGAAGGACTAATAATTCAAATCTCTAGCAATTCAAATTCCTATGTCAAATAAAGTGAAAAATAACATTTTGTAGTTTGTGCATAATGGAAGTGTATGGAAGAAGTGTCTAGCAAGGAGAACGTGTTATTGGTATTTTGATGCGAATAAGGCAGTGTGGGGTCCAAGCTTTGTCCTTATGAAAAATGATTTTTATTGATGGTGGCACCTCTTGTCTCTACAATCTACTACAACAAATATTGGATGCAAATCCTTCTATGCCTTCAGAGTAAATGTTATTAAGCACTTGAACAATGTCTTGATTACATGTCGATTTGCCGAAATGGGAAGTTGATTAAGTTTATTTGACATTTAATGGAGTAGTGTTTGAAAGAAGTATGCAGAGGGGGAATATATACAGAGGTGTGGGAATGGGGAATAGAGGTTCTCCGACACAGATCCCTATTTTGCACATCCTTCCAATCTTCTACAATGGATATTGGTTGTAGATCCATTCATTGATTTGTTTACAACTAGTAAATTTTATTAAGCACTCGAACGATGTCTTTATTACACATTGATTCGCCGAATAAATGTCAAGAAGACTATTTTGTAGTATGGATGGATACAACCTTATTGATTTGTTTACAACTAGTAATCATTACACGATGTATCAAAGTAAGTGCTTTTAACCATTCAATCGATGTCCTAGGTTTGCATCGACTTGCTGAATAAATGCTGAAAATATTTATGTTTACCAGGAGGGGAGATTTTATTAATAATAGGATTAAGCCTTAATTTTTTTTCTAATATGTTATAAAGCACTTGAATGATGTTCTAATTATGTGTCAGTTCACCGAATAAATTTCGAAAATACTTACATTTACCAGAAGGGAAGATTTTGTTAATCATAAGATTAAGTCTTAATTAATTTTTTCATATTCATTATTCCATTCTGTGGGAGGTTGATTAAGTTAGTATGTAACATTTCACTAAAACATTGCAACAAAATAGGGCAATGTGTAGAGGGGGTCAACACATCCTTTCAATTTTCTATGATGAACACTAATCGTGGAGTCCTTTACATCTCCTTGATTTGTTTACAACTAGTAAATGCTATTAAAAGAATTCTATCCTAATTATTCATTGATTTGCTAAATAAATATCGAAAATGCTATTTTATAATATGGATGGATATGAATTTCTAAATGTGTGTGGAACCTGTAATCATTACACAATGCATTAGAGCAAATGCTATTAAGAACGTAAACAATGTCCTCATTGTGTGTTGATTCACTGAATAAATGCCGAAAATAATTACATTTACTGAGAAAGGAGAATTCGTTAACCATAGGATTAATCCTTAATTGATTTTTTAATATGCTATTAAGAACTTGAATGATGTATTGACTACACATCGATTCATTGAATAAACTTTGAAAAGACTTACAATTACCAGTAGGAAAGATTCTCTTAACCGTAGTATTAAGTCTTAATTAATTTTTTGATATTCGCTAATTCACGCTATAGGAGTTTGATTGATTCTAGGTAACATTTTGCCAAAATGTTTTCATGGAACAAGGCAGTGTGTGAAAGAAGTGTGCAGAGCGGGTCTGCACATCCTTTCAATTTGCTACGATGGATGTTGGTTGTGGACACTTCTACACCTTCTTGATTTGTTTATAACACGTAAATTCTATTACACACTTGAATAGTGTCCTACTTACACGTCAATTTGCCTAATAAATGCCGAAAAACTATTTTATAATATGGATGAATATGACCTTCTTGATTTGTTTACAACTAGTAATCATTACACTATGTGTCAAAGTAAATTCTATTAAGAATTTGAACAATTTCCTAATTGTGGATCGATTTGCCAAATAGATGATGAAAAGTCTTACATTTACACAATAGAGCTTTTGTTAATAGTAGGACTAAGCCTTGATTAATTTTTTAATACTAGGTGTGGAGTCCTCTACACCTTTTTTATATTTTTAAAACTAGTAACCATTATATAATGCATTAGAATAAATTATATTAAGCACTCTGATGATGTGTTGATTACATGTCAATTAATTACCACTTGTAGTATCATATCTCTTATATTTTCTATATATACATTTAAGAGCTATACTTACATTTACTGTTTGTGAATCTTTTGTTAACCATAGAACTAAGCCTTAATTAATTTGTTAATAGTCGTTAATATACAACGTGGAAGAATGATTAAGTTTATGTGATATTTCACGTGTGTTAAATACCATAAAATTGATGCTTTGTAGTTAAATGACCTGCATTAATTCTTTTGTTAAATGACATAATTATCCATGTCTTGTGATTCTAAATGATACACTATGAATTTGTGCTGAAAAAGAATCACTAAGTATGATGTGTCTATCGTGGTGCACTACTACATGTCACTTATTTTGGCCAGATAAGAATCCATAAATCATGTATTACAATTGCCATCTTTCCTTGTTTTGGGCGATATGTCATGACTTTTCATACTGCAAGATGTTAATTTTCACGTCATTTGACATGGATTTATTGAGTCTTTTCAATGTTTATTGAGCGAATCAACCCAAACTCAATTCATCATTCTAATGCTTATTAGCATTTATTGTGGAGCCTTGTGTAATGATAGGGCTCCATAAGTGTTTATTGAGTGAATTGACCCATAATCAAGACACTATTCCAGTGCTTAGTAGCATTTACTCTAAACCATTTTGTAATGATTACTGATTGTACACAAATCAAGAATGTGCAAAGGGCTTAGTAGCAAGTATTCCTCGTAATAGATGAAATAACCAAAGTTTCTAACATGTACAAAAATACATTTCAACTTGCATTTAATGACATGTTTTACAAGCATTTAAATGAGGCTTTCATAACACAAAACACTGCGTTTCTATAGTTTAATTTCAGTTTTAAATATATCATAACTTAATTTTCTATTGGTTCATGCTACACTAAACATTTACATTTTAAAACTAATCTCATAACTTCATAATAATATTAAATTCACATTTTAAAATCAGTTTCATAACTGGACTCCACATGGTGAAAATATTTTATACTTTAAGTCTTTGGAATAAAAGATGTGTGGAAGAGTGATATGTGTAGAGAAAAATTATATGTAGACTTCCACACCTGTGCACAAATTCTCCCTATTCGACACTTCTCCTAAACACTTCCATCTGGCACAAAATACTAAACATTAATTTTCACCTACTTGAAATAGATATTTGACATAGAAATTTGAATGGTCAGAGATTTGAATTATTAATTAAGGCTTAATTCTATGATTAATAGACATATTTTTAGATCTTAATGGAAATCACTATTAAAATCATAAGCATTTTTACTAGAGTAATGGTGAAATGATAATATAATTAGGGCTTAAGTGAATGAAATCCTATTGAATTTTGCTAAAGGTTATTGTCTCTTCATGCTGCAAAGTTCTCACATTTCTTTGTTCCTTCTATAGAGTTCTCGCATTGTTACACTGTTTATTCCAAATACATCAAATGGTAGGTTAAAGATGTTTTACTATTACTATTGCGTGGAGAGAAACAATCAACAATAAGAAGAAACCATAACAGGTTACTCTCATTTAAACTTTGTTCTGGTCAAAAGGAATGAGAGAACATAAGCCAATGAAATAACTTTAAAATCCATAAGTGAAATGGAAGATGAAGCTTAAGTATTTCTTTTTTAGCATTGCAGGAAGAAACATTCCAGAATATACATTACTAAATAAACCCCTAATATTTTTTAGACCAAATGCCCAAGTTTACTACACGAATAGGAATGGAACAACAAGTTCAATTGACATCCTTGGGAAACTCATAGCTTATAGATGCACTCTTTGTCTTATCTGATTAGTTATCATCTTGTTGTGAATGAGGACGATGAACAAGCTAAGAGACCTCTATAATGCAATACTAAAAGAGGTAATAAATTTTTATTGTAGTTTATTTAATACTCAAGGGCAACTATTAAAGGAAAAAAATAGAGAATTGGGTGACACTAACTCCATAATTTATTTCAAGGAATACATGTGTAAAGGAGCCAATTTCATATTTATGTTTATTTAGGTTTTGTACATATGAGTAAAGGTTTTTGAAGTAAAGTAATCATGGTGATCTACTCAGGAAAATTGTCTTAAAATTCGTCTAGGAATAATTCTATTTGATAGACTAGCTATTTAGATAGAATCACATTGAATGTAATAAAACATCAATTGTAATTTGTCCAAATTTCATCAATTATGGCCTTCTCTCTTATTACATGCAATCTAGTTACTATTTACTATTTTTTCTATATGAACTTATGTCAATATTGAAATTTTTAATGATTATAAAAACATAATAATTAAGAATTAGCTATACATTTTCCATTACAATTGTTTCAATAACTATTGAAACAAATTTGAATACAGTGAAACATGTAGATTTATCATGCATATTCGGTATTTGAAATAGATAACTAGTAAAATAAGTTCAGTTTTGTTATTGCAAATGTTTGTTTAAGAGATAACCCTATTTTTTGGAAAAATAATATATATATATATATATATATATATATATATAAATATTATATATATTATATATATATATATAATATATATATATATATGACTACCCAACTACATGTCAATATTGAGCACTTTTTATTTTTGTTTATTGATATTATCTGTGGTGATAAATGGATGAATAATTCTATCAATATTTTTTTAGTGTGGAAATCATGGGAAATGATTCATTACGTTTGACTCAAAAAAAATTGGGCTTAGTATTTAAAAAGAAGCATTCATGATCAGGCTAGCATGTGATTGAATCTACCTCTAGGTTGGCTAATAAATTATCTCCATAACTAACATGCGGCATAACGATCGTTCATGTGTGCGAAAGAAAGTTTGTGTTCTGATTTCCATACATGCATTCCCACGCATAATATTTTTCTTGCATAATGTCATGGGATGTGGGGGGGGAGGTGTGTAATCATTTTCAACCATTGATTTTGACAGAGGATCAAAATTGTTATATCAATGGGGACCCATGACCACCTAGAATATAACTGCAAAACTCATTTGTGTGTGTGTGTGTGTGTGTGAGGGTTGTTTATCACAATTAACTAGAGGCATTGGATTCCATTGGAGATGAAAATTCGAAATGACATTGGCACTAGTTGGGAGGCGATATATTATTGGGCCATCAGATTAAAGAGATCATTGGTGTAGAATTTTTTTCATATAAAGTTAATTTCTAAGCTTTCATGTAAGTTTACATTAAATTTCTTTGTAGTAATTTAGTTCAATAACTTATACACAATAATTTTATGCTCTCTATTGAAAACTAAATAACAAAAATTAATAGAATTAATATAAACATTTAAACTTATTAATTCGTTTTTTTTTAAACGATGTTCCCTTGACATACATGCTAAGCTCATCAATCCAGAGATGATAATGAAGAAACAATGTGTATTGAATCTAGGCATGAAGAAGAGTAGAAGTGTATGGAGTGGGAATCTCTCTCTCTCTCTCTCTCTCTAGAGAGAGAGCTTACTGTGCATACTCCACACTCACCGAAGAAACCAATTTTCTTCAAGTTTCCATTTTTTTCTCTGCTTTAAATGATCATATGAATGTTGATTGTGAAGTCCAAAAAACTCTTTATTATTTTTAAGCACATTTTTTAGGAATATAAGTAGAAATACATAACAAACTAAAAAAATATTTTGATTTGCTACTTATCTACTACTCAAATGCAGGTGTCAATTATACTCAGGGATGAGTACAAATTAACGTATATCTTCCCTTTTATAATGATTGACCAAGAACCAAGAATATGAATGAATAAAGTATGAAAGGAATATTACAACATAACGAAAAAATAAATAAATTCCTCCTCAATTTCTCCTGCACAACAGGTCTATGAATGTGGGGATGTGTGTGGAATAAAGTTTCTCTCACACATATCCCTCTTCCACATAGCTTATTTTGTACTTGCATTTTTTCCTTATTCCACATGCTAGTATTTTTATTGCAAATTTCAAAATAATTCCAAAACACAAGCATGGTGGTGTTAACTATGAGAAACAAAATCTCACCAAAATTCTAGCATTGTAGAAAACATTCATCCTATTTGCACTACAAACCAATTTTGTCGAAACAGATGATTGGAAATATGTCACATAACCCAAATAAATTTTCAGTTGGTCAATCGGTGTCATTGCTATTTTAGCAACATACGCACAAATGCAACATGCACTAGACTTCCATAACATACAAACATTTTAAATCATTTGAATTTTCAAAAACACATTATAATATAAAATAATTAAGAGTGTAATTTGATTGGTGTGAAGAGATGTCCATTGAATTACTATTTTGCAATGTAACTACATAAAACATTGTTTCAATGTAGATTGGATTTCGATGTGAATAATAATAATAATTAGAGTACTACTTGTTACTCATCGGTTTGTGAGAGTAACTAGTTAAGGAAATTCTTACTAGAGTTCCAGGAAGATGTATGACTAACACTTTAGAAGGAATAACATGTTTCGTTTTGTATTGATAACTCTTTTGAGATAAATCCTCTTCCTTCGCATGAAACAAACAATTTTATTCGATAATTCGACAATGTGGATGCATTGTATGTTTCTATAATCTATGGCTTTGTGTTTTTTATTGAAATAAAACAGTTCATTAAATGTCAAGAGTATCATTGTCTCCTATGTTATTTAAAATTTTAATAAAACTTTTATGCACTATGTTTAACTTTTTATCTCATTTATCTAAATTTATAAAACCCATCAAATACCATATGCACGTACACTATTTATCCAAGGTTAGTATAGTAGATATATCCAAAATGCATGCTTAGATATTCATTCTATCTTCTTTTGATGGGTCCAGCCCCTCGTTACACTCGCGAATCTTAATGAAGGGATATAAATTAACTGAAGTGATTAATAGTTTGATTAAATGTGTGATTGATTCGTTCAGCGGTTGATTACAATGATTTATTAGATATTTGGCTCCCAGTATTTATGACTTGTACCAACACCGCTAGTTCTTGGACATGTGTCCACTCTTCGAAAATCTCACTCCTGCCTTGGTAAGTGACCCACAAACTTTATCTCCCGGTCATTTGTTCGTGATTATGTTAGAGGTCGAGGGTTTCACTATGTATTCCTTTTGGTGCGGTTTCACTGTAAGTTTATGCTGCTTCTTGTATTTTGGTTCGGTCTTCGATCTAGGAACCTATTCGGCTTCACTGTCTAGTAAGATATGATTGCTTGGTACTGAATTTCTATTGTTCTTCCATCTCGGTGCTTCATATACTCTGTTCTGTTTAGGAAATTCGCTTACTTGAAAAGACTGTGTGTTTCTTTGAGTTTGTGGCTGCAGTTGGTTGTTTTACTAGACTATGCGACCGTCCCTTTCTTGGTTTCTTTGGTTCAACCATTCTCAGAATTCTCTGGTCATTTTGCTCTGTTTCATTGACAGGTTGTGGTCTTAGGGTCTTCAGCTTCAGTTTCTTCTTCAACGGCAAGGTAAGGTCTCGTTCTATGCCATCATTCTTCTCTCCTTCTTACACATTTGTCTAACTCACTTGCTCCTTTGTGAGTAGAGGGATCCTTGGTGACTACAACCTAGGTGCTTTGTCTCTGCACTAGTAAGTCCAAACCCTATGTCTCTGTATGTTTTTTTGTTCCTCGTTTCTTCTACCTCTGTCACAGAATGCACATACTTTGTTGTTGGCGTTTTTCGTTGCAGGTGGGTTCTTCCTGGAGGTCTTGGCTTCGACTTTATGTCATGCTGGCTAGACCCGTGTAGAGTCACTCCTTGTCAATTTTGTTCACTTGCTTTATCGTTGTCGCTGCCTTAAGTCAGGGTAGTCTGTTGTGGAGACTTTTGACTGTCCGGATGTAGTTGAGTCTGTTAGACTTGCATTGTTTATGTTCTGGATAGTTGCTGTAGGTTTGTTTTCAGTTAGGGTTTCTAAATCCGTCCACTATTACAAACTCATTTGATTTGTATAGCGTTATTTCGCATAGACTGTATGTATATTGAACAGAGATTGGTGGTTACTTTTGTGAATAAAAAGAGAGGGTTTATTCTTCAGAAAATACCTGTATTATTGGTCTCTGTATTTCTTGTTCGGAATTTGTATATCTTCTAGGAACTCCTTTCGTTCTTTTGATTAATAATTCTGGAACAATGCGGCCTCATCTCTGTAGTTTCCTCTGTGACTATACTTGCAAGATTTTGTTGATTTGTCGACCTCTTTAATCAATACAAATAGAACAA
>APFE030078325.1:24623-78929 GCA_000404065.3 Pinus taeda | reverse complement strand
GGTGCGTACCCCTGTAAAGGTCAAAAGGCGCGAGTTTCATCTTAAAAAAGTTACTTGTGGTCACTTCTAGAGCCTTTCTAGAAGAGTGTTTGACGTGTATTGAGCGCCTCCAGATGGTTCATGCATCCCTATGATAGAGGAACTTATCCCATCAAGAGAGGAGCTACCCCATCCAAAAGAGGGAGTATCCCATTGATGTTGGAACTGAATAACTTCCTCTAGAACACTATAAATATAGGCATTGGGCCAGAAGAGGGGAGGTTGAAAGCTGAACATTCCAAAGGGTAAATGCTGCTGGAATTAGGACTTCCATTGTAAACTTGTGAGGAGAGATTACCATCCTTTCTTGTTGCCATATTGGAAGTGGGTGAGCTTGTCACAGTAGAGGAAATCTCTTGTTGGACTCTGGGAGGAGCTTGCACAACACCAAGGCTCAGGTTGTAATGGTTCCTTTTTTGTTTCCTTAATACAAATAAGTCCATTCTTCTCAATGATTTGTTGTTATTGAATTATTTCATGTACTCCTTGGTCTATGTGATGAATATGCTTTGTTTTATGAAATATTCAGGTGTTATGTAATCGTTTGCTTTGTTAGTGTATCCAGGTCTTAAAGTGAAGGAGGAGCTCATCTGGATCAGCAAGGCTGGACTGCTACAACAAGCGTTGGACCTAAGGTAAGATCGGAAAACACTTGGTTCTCATAGAATAATGTATGTTTAGAGAAGGATTGCTCTTGTTTGGTTTGTTTGTCACTAGAGAGTCTTAGACTCCTAGGGAGGTTAGGTTTGTCCACAAAAATAACTCTTTCCGCATGACAATAAGCTTCATCATATCTGCCTTTTGTGCCTCTGTTTCTTCAATGTCCTTGGCCAGATGATCTTCTATGGCTAGTAACTTCAACTACTTCCTTAATTCTGCTATGTCTAAATTATTTTTCCTCACGAGCTCTTCTGCAACATTGATATTGGCAAGATCATAACCTACTTTGATCAACAAGTCATCCAAAGCTTTGATTTTGGCGTCTTTGGAAAGTGCAAAGACTTTCTCCATCTTCAATTGTGATTGAACATTGGCCAATGTAACTTGCAAAATAGACAAACTCATAGCAATGTTAGTGAGAGTAGATGAAATCATCTGCCAAGTCTTCTTGTGCATCTCCATTTGGTCAATGGGATGAATGTCTTTCACATCAAATTAAAATGATGTCTTCTTGTAGTCTGATGCTACCTTGGGCTGGGGAATCTATGTTTGGAGGAATGCCATTTGAATTTTACCTTCTCTGAATCAAAGGCTGATAGTAGCTTGCTTTGAGAACTAGAATTCTACTTCCAGAAATGAGCGTATGTGTTAATTTTCAAGGCCTCATTACTCACTTTAATTTCCTTGAAAATATCAAATATACTCTTTTTTGTCTCCCCTGTAGTAGATGTGTTGGTCTGCATAACCTGTTACTGATCCTGTGAAGCTGTGGAGGTAGTGCAAGAGAGTGTAGTGTGATCACCTATCAATGAGAAAATAAGGGGCTCTTTGGAGGTGATAATGTTCTCCTACTCTGAATCCTTGATGAGGCTTAATTTTGAATTGAGATTGGCCTTCTTCCTATACATAATTTTGAAGCCTTCACTGAAAATCTCAGTCTCTGAAGGTGACCCTTCTTCTCTACTTATCTTTGTTGATTTCTCCTTTGTGATAGGAGTCTGTACTGTGGAGGATGATGCCAGCCACTCCTCGGCCTCTTGTAGGGTGTTCTCAGTCCATTCTAGCTAGTTCCAATACTTTTCTATCTATGGTCTAGCTGTGTGAAAATAAGCAGTAGATTTATTTTCTACTCTTAACTTAGAAATGATCCCTAATGGATCATGTGACTAGGTGAAACTAAGGTTGAATTGTATCTCTTTCAGTAGCTTATCTACTTCTTCCCTTGTTTCCCTGATGTTGCAAATGAAAGGCCCTATTTGTGTTTTGATTTTGAATTGGGACTTCTTCTTGGAAGCTACAAAGTGGATCTCATCCATATTGAGCATTTTCCTGATATATTCTAGAGCAAAAATCCTCATTGGGAGGAATTTTGCAGCTTGCAAGGAGAAATCTCACACCTAAATATCCTTAGTTATGTATAATTCTAATAGATGTACCAATCCCGTGTCAGGACTTGGTCTGATAGCTACAAAATTTTCTTAATATCTTCACTGATCCTTGGCTCTGACCTGCTGCTTAGGAGACTGAGTGTTGGATGTAAAAACATCTCTATGAACTATTTGTATGAGTATTCCTTTTGTTCCTTCATCACCAGCGTAGTCTCGAAGATGACTGACTGCTGATTTGCTTCTTCATCCAACTTTTGTAAGGCAAGCTTGATGTTATCTCCCTGAAAATATAAAAACATATAAACCAAGACAGAAGCATATTTGAATACCTCCTTAGTCTGGAATTCGATAAACTGCTCATGGATAAAATTTGCAACAAATTGGCTGAAGTCAAACAAGATGGAAGGCTTGGAATCAGCAGAGAAAATGGAAAGAAATCCTATAATTTCCTCATCTACCCACTGATCTGAGTAATAGCCAAGGAGGTAGGAGATGACTGTGATAATTTGCTTGGCTCTCTCAAGGAAAATAGAGGATGGATAGGGAGGATTTTTCTTAGGTAATGGGGCATCTTCTATCAAGAAAGGCTCAAGGGTTTTGGCTCTCTTAGCAAATTCCAATCTTGATACAATTCAAAAAGTGCTTCATGGGAAAAAGGAGTGGAATTCTCTACTGTAGGAGCCTGCATCATTTGGTTTGTAGCTTGGGGAGTGATAGTGAACAAAATTTCTCGAGTGGGGGCAATGATAGCTCTTTGGCTAGGAAGATAACAAGCATGACACTTCCTAACAAATTTTGGGGTACTCTGGGTATGAGGAAAAATATAGTGGGGCATTACATTCACACAGTTGAATATCATCAGACTTATCAATATATTTGTCTTCGAACTAGCAATACATATCAAAATAGTCAAATTCACAGATATTTTCATGGATCTTATAGTCTCTATCTTCCAAAGGGATGTGGTGAAAATCAATGGGAGGGTGGATTAGAGGACCCACATGTTCTTCTATTCCCTTCTCTTTTGGAGGCATGATTGGATAAAACTATGGAAAGTGGTGAGATCTGGATCACAGGTTTATAGTACGCGGAGAGGACTTACACACCTGTACAAAAAAATGGAAATGGCAGCAAAATAATGGGAATGGCAGTGTACAGACTTAGTAACTAGTTAATGAGCAAAGGGAGGGATTTCATAACATTCTAGTTTTTCCTGGATGGTGGCATGGGTCCGTTGGAGTAACGGTTAAACCATTTAATTGTTTAATGATTTAATTTTGGAGGGAGCGGAGGTGATTGGTGGGATCAACGAGAAGATGACGTGGAAGAGGGTGAGTGTTGGCTTGATGGGCCCTAACCCAGGTTTAACGTTAATTAGCCAAGAAAATCCCTACACAACTGGCCCTTTCGGCATCAATCTGAAAAGCACGGACTAAATTCTCACCCGAAGCAGTATGGGGGGATCCAAGAACCAAATTTCTGCACCCTGAGATGGTAGTGATGTCGTTTTATACCCTAACCCTTCCTTCATGCAGACCAATAAGCTTCTTAAGGCTTATCAATATACTTCTATTATTTGGCCTCAAGAACATTGCGAAGGTCTACGATTGTCCTTTGCACACCCCAAATAGGCAATTCAGACACTTACGTGCCTCTGTGATTACTCTTATTACTATATTTACCCAGATTAGCTTAAGTAGTTGATAACTTCAACATGCATTATGATTATCTTCGCATAAATAGATATTCTTACTTGCACTCATATAAAAAAGTAAAACACATAGATTCGTGCATCAATACAACATTAGATCATAAACCCTGTATTCAACATAACATAATCTCATGCATTCATAGCAAAAGTAAAATAGCTCATACACAGGTATTTCCAAAATAATTCTCTTTATTGATGTTTAGATCTCCCTTATAGACTCTAACTATCTTGTGCACATAGCTGCAGGGGTTCGTGCAATCAGCTGCGGACTTCTACCCTAGGCCTCCATGCACACAGCTGTAGAGCCTCTTTCCTACGCTAAGACTCTTCGCTCTTAGCCCTCACAGACCCATTAAATCAAAGAACATCAACTATGAACTAAAAGACTGCCTCAGAATATTCTAAGACTTTCCTTTTTATATAATCCCATGGTCTGTGGACCAAGGGTGGATCTCATAAAGCCGACACAAGTTACATAAACTAAGGGCGGAAACCCTTGATGAATATTTACATCTTTGCGCTCCATGACCACAACATGCAGAGACTTTAAATTCTTTATACAAAAATTGGGCCTTTAACCTCAAAACTTGGGCTTTTAACCCAAAAACTAACCCTAAGGGACCCGTTCCAATAGTGAGTGGCGGGATCGCAATAGATAGAGGAGCGGTATCGAGAGGCAAAGAAACTGCTTTTTGGAGGGGGGGGAGGCGGTTAATTGTTTCACCTGAGGGGGGTGAAAAATGATATGGGGTTGACATGTAGCAACGAGTGTGGTTTCGAATACTGCCCATTTCACAACCCCCCCGATGGTAAAGTTCGGATGGTGAGGGGGGGCCGAAACACGTTGTTGGCCATCAGATGTTGGGAGGTGGGTGTAGATGAGGGGAGAAGTAGTGGGGTGTTAATGTGATGTGACAGGGCGCTTGGTGGGGTCGAGAATTATATTTAATGCGTAGCAGGGTGGAATGATCAGAGTGTATGGTGGGGTAGGGGAGTGGATGAAATAGATAGCGAAGGAATGAATTTCGGGTAATAAAACTTAGGGAAATGGGAATACTATATCAAATATTATTTGATATATCTGACTTTGGAATAAAACTTCAATCCTTTGCCTTTTCTCAGCACATTAAAATAATATTTAACATTTGACTTTAGGATAAAATCTTCATGTTTTTCCTCTAACCACCATAGTGCTTCTACCTACCCTTTTGCATTTTAATTCTTTTTCTAAACTAACATTTTCTCTTCTTGCTTTGGATGGTGCACTTAAACTAGCAAACCCAAATCATTTTTTATTTTATAAAAAACTACCTTATCCTATCACTTATTTCACCATTGAATCAGATTAAATAGTTGAGTCAATTTTATTTCTACCTAGTTACTGATTTACCAAGATTAAACTATTTGGTAAACCTTTATTCACTAACCTATTTAACAGAAATTTAAATGTGTTTAGTCATGATTAAACTGTATGACCTGAACAGAATTTCAGTCATTGTGGAATTCAAAAACAATTTGCACACAACCGTATTTGAAAATACAGTAAAGAACTAACTTATCAGTAGTGGCACTTGGACTTGTAGCACTTTTGGTATCATTTTCTATTTTTTCTTTTATGGGGTTCTTATTTCCTTTTTTTCCTTTTCTTATTTTGCTTTTTTTTTTTTTTTTTTTTTTTTTATCATACCCTCTTTTCATTTTCTTTTTTCATATTTTTGGAAATCATTTGAATATTGAAATTATGTACAATACGAAATCAAAAATACAAAATACTCAATCACCTTGAGATCCTATAATTTATAGGACCCTAAAAGTGGCTCCAGCTGGGGATGAAACTTCTCCAAGTGAAGTTTCAAGAACATATGATTAGTAGCCTTGAGTACTTCATGTATGTAATGCCTTCATCTGATTTCTTTGTTGTTTAAGATACTATTGGTAGCTCATCAATCCAGGCTTAGGATCTTCACTGTGGGCTTCAACCTTTGTTAATAAGCTACCCAATCAAAACCATAAGGGCTATGATATTTACAATGATGAAAGGAAAATATGTAGGCTAAGAAAAGTAGTGTTTCAGCATCCTCCCATTGACATGACCTCCAGGTATCTCTGCTCCATCTAGGTCCTTAAGGAAGAATGCATTATTTCCCTTGAAAGCATGAACAATATATGGCCCATAACAAAGATTATCACACTTTCCATGTTTTCCCTTGTCTTCTCTCCTCGAATCCCATCTCAAAAATTGGTCCCCAATGTTAAAGTCATTAGCTTTTGTTATTTTGTCTAAGATGTTTTTAACATTTCTTGAATAACTTGGGTCATGCTGTATACTTCCTCCCTAGACTGCTACAACTAGATAGTTTGACTAATCCTTCTGTGTACATCATTGGGCTCAACTTGCACTTCTTGAATGATATTCATCATTGGAACTCCTAAGGAGGATGGAAAAATGCATCCATCCCATAGACCAATTCGTATGGTGACATGCCAATTGGTTTTTTAGTCGTAAGTCTATCAGCCCAAAGTGCATTGACCAACTTGTTGTTCAAAGACTTTTTGTTGTCCTCTAATAGCTTTTTTATGATGTTTACCAAACTTTTATTTGAGGATTCAGCTAGCCCATTACCCTGAGGATAATAAGTTGTTGAATTTCCCAAAGTAATGTGGTATTTATGGTAGAATTCAACCATTTTTTTAGATTTAAAGGCTACAACATTATCAGTGATGAGTTTTCTATGACAACCAAATATGGAGAGGATATTACTCTCAAGGAATTTAATAATGACAACATCAGTGGAATTTCTGGAAGGGGTGGCCTCTATCCACTTGGTAAAGTAGTTAGTGGATGTAAGAATCCACTTATGTTGGGCAAAGGAAGAGGGATGAATTTCACCAATGAAATCAAATCCCCATTGCTAAAAGGGGGTTTCAATAGAGATAGCTTTTAAGGGCAGGGGCAACAATTTTCTCTTTCCTAAAAAATCTAGCATTTATGACATGAGGTGACTTGCTTGTGAATGTCAGGGAAAATGGTAGGCCAGTAGAAACCATCTCTAGGGATTTTATTGGAAATGGTTTTCCAATAAAGATGTCCACCATAGTCACCTTCATGGAATTTCTTCATAACTTTATTTGCATCATCCTTCAACAAGAATTTAAGTAAAATACTCCCAACATCTTTCCAATACAAGACATTGTCTATAATGCAAAATTTGACTTCTTTTAACTTCAGAAAACTTTCTTTTGTTTTTGTCAAAATAGGAGGAGCATTTAAATTAAATAAAACATAAAACAAGTTTGCATACCAGGGTGAGTTCAGAAATGCCTCATCAATTTGTGGAGTCCCCTGTTCCTCTTGATTATATAATGAATCAATCAAGTTAATCTCCAAAGCATGGAAATTTGACTCAACCATCAATTTGGCTAGTCCCTGACCTTTAATTAACTTGGTGGCCTTGATTTCTAAGTCGTATTCTAGAATGACAGCAATCCATTTGCCTTGCTTTCCATCAGGCCCATTTTGTGTCAAAATGTCCTTAACCACTACATTAGGTACATAAGCAATAATATGGGAATGCAAAATATATACTCTAAAATCTTTTATTGCTTTAGCAAATGTAAAGGCATGTTTTTCCATAATATTGTATTTCAAAGATGCATCTCTTAAAGCTTTACTAAAGAATGCAATGGGTTTCTCAAAACCTTCATTATTTTTCTGTAGTAAGACTATTGCAACAATGTGTTCAGAAGCAAAAGTGAAGATTATTAAATCTTTGGTAAAATCTGGATTGATCAACATTGGTGCCTTGGTTAATGCTTGTTTAACTAAGTCAAAGGATTGTTTAGCCTCAATACTCCATTTGATTTCAGAATCATTTTTAAGCATGTTTGTTATATTTCTAATAAGTTCTGCCAGGTTAGGAATGAATCTCCTTAGGAAATTGATTTTTCCAATAAAAGACTGAAGCTCTTTGATTTTTCTTCGATGAGTGATTTTTAATATTGCTTAAATTTTTTTGGGATCAATCCTAATTCCATCTTTGGAAATAATGTGACCAAGAAGTTTTCCTTCCTCAAGGCCAAACAATGTCTTCTTAGGATTGAGTGAGATGCCAAACTTCCTACACTTTTCAAACACTCTTCTCAAATGTGCTAAATGTTCCTCATCAATTTAAGAATAGACTATAACATCATCTAGATAAATCACAATAAAATGGCCAATTTCATCAGCAAAGGCAATATCCATTTCTCTTTGGAAAGTGGTTCCTGCATTCATTAAGCCAAAGGGCATTTTCAAATACATGAAAGTGACCCATGGTGTAGTGAAGGCAGTTTTATCCTGATCATCAGGATGCATTAATACTTGGTTGTAACCTGAGAAACCATATAACAAGGAAATCCTACTAGACCCTACCACCCTTTGCAATATATGACCCATTTTAGGTAACGGGTAGTTGTCTTTAAGGAATACCTTATTTAGATTTCTGAAATCAATACATAGTCCGATTTTTCCAGTTTTCTTTCTAATAGGCACAATGTTAGACACCCATTTAGAGTATCTACGGGGAAGTATAATTTTAGCATCATACATCATTTTTACTTCTTTCTCAACCAAAGGCATTAGGACATGATTTATCCTACAAAGTTTTTACTTGAATGGCTTTTGATCTTCCTTGATTGGGATTTTATGTTGTATTATTCTTGTGTCATATGCTTTTAGATCCTCATAACTCCATGCAAAGGCATCTATGAATTCTTTGAAAAGGGATATGTATCATTGTTTCATGATAATAGGAAGTGATTTTGAAAGTTTTATCATTTTGGGATTCTGCTCAATACCTATATTACATTCTTCTATGTCTATCCATGTGGGTTCCATTTTTGGCTTCTTTGCCACATCATTAAAATTGAAAAGTTCTTCTAATGGAACTAAACCCTAGGCAGAACATTATCCTTAAGCTCTAGTACTTCAAATTCTTCTTTTTCTAGACCAATTTCATGTAATTCTAATTTATGTACAACTTCATTGAATGAAATATTTACATCTAAATCAACAAGTTGTTTATCTGCACTAACATATTCAACAATATGATTTTATACTTTACGATCTGAATATTTAATAATCTGATCTTCCACTTCACCATATGAATCTATGCTATTGTCTTCATACTCCTCCTTGGATTTCAAAAAGTTTTCAATTTCTTTGTCACTTCAAAATACCTGCCAATGTCTCATATTATCAGGTACAACAAGACGATGTTTAACCTCCATTGTATATTGTTTGTTTGGATGAGGCATTTGGCATGTGCTAGCTGAAAAAGCTAAACCATTAGCCAATACATTCTGATTCCTTGGAATGACAGAAAGATCATATTATTCAAAAGTTCTTAAAAAGTCAAGGACAACATTCTTGTAGTTTCTCAACCTAGGATGTTTTGCAGCATATTGTCCCTTGATCTGTTTAATAATTATTTGAGAATATCCCTGAACAACAATTATTTTAGCACCTAACTTCTTAAACAGTTACAATCCTAAGAGAACTACCTCATATTCTGCCATATTATTGGTGCAATGAAAATTGAGTTTATAGGAATGACCTTCCACATGATTGTCCCCTGAATTGGACATCAAAACACCTGCCCCTGAACCTACTTTGCCACAAGAGCCATCAAATCTGATGTTCCAAAAAGGTTAAATTTCAGTGTTCTGTTGCACAATTAGAGTTTGATTCTCCTATTTTTTATCAATATCATTTCCTGCTTGAATGAACTGTTCGTCAATGCCTTCATCATTATAAAGAATAAACGAGTCTAGGTCGAAATGAAAAGAGTAGAGAGGGTCGTTATGTGGTTTATCTTGATTGTTAACCATATACTTCATTAATTTTTCCCTATATAGTCTTCTTTGTTGACCAAACACTAGTATAGTGGAATAAGTCATGTCCATTTGCAGGGTTCCTTGTAATTTTGCTCCCCATGAGCATGACAACAACATGCCATACTTGGGGGAATGTATGCAACCACTATATCCATCACTAGACTTTTAGCATGCATTTGGGCTAAAGTAACACATAGGTCTTTGATAATACCTAGGAATCTGACTTTGCTAGAGTCAAAGGAATACAAATCTTTGTATTGTCTAGTGATGTCTAGCCCTAGTTTCTCCGTGACTATTTTGGGCATTAAATTATGGGATGCACTTGAATCTAGCATGGCATTATGAAGGACTTTATCATGAATATTCAAACTAACATAAAATGGAGGGAATCCTCCTTCTTGTGGTTTTCCTTCCACCTCTGGCCCAAATAGGAGCTCAACTTGATCATCACTCAAATTTTCATCATCATTTTTCTCCCCAGTATCTAATGCCTTCAGGACTTGAGTCATGTATACATTCTTATTGACTAATTCAGTTAAGGGGATAGAAATATTCAACTTTGCAAGTTCATTTTCTATACTGAACGGTGTTTGATTTTTAAGTAGATTTGAGAAATCAAACTTATGAGCAACTAGTTTTGTGGCCAGTTCAATTTGTTGGCTGGTAGAAGGTAGATCAATTTGAGTATTTTTGGGAGTTGTATCATTGGCCTTTTTTATAACAAGTTTTGCAGGCTTCTTAGTTTTTTTATGGATTTCTTCGGGGGATTTTCTGTTTTTCTCTTGGGATTAGAATCAGATACCTTTTTGGCAGGATTTTTAACATTCTTTTTATTAGCAGTATCTTGATTTTTCTTACTTCTAATAGTGTACTGCCTATGTACTTCCATTATAGAATTTTCAAACCTTTGCTTGTATTCTTCTGACTCTTCAGAATCCATTTCAGTCTAGGCTATAAGAAAAAGTTCTTGTTCCTCCTGAGTGAGGAAAAACTGCTTCATCGACACTTATCCCTAACAAATTAATTTGGTTATGATCCAAATATTCCACAATATTCCCCTCATCATCTGTGTAATTTTCCTGAAAAGGAGGCTAAATTTGCTGATCTGGTCCCTTTTTCTCTCTTTGTTTAATTTGGGGAGTATCTCTCCTAAAATTTTGGTTTCTGATTTGTTGAAAATTTTGGTTTTGGCTTGTTTGATTTTGTTCATTAAGGTTCACTTTTTTCATCATTTGATTCATTACTTTGACTAGGTAATCAATCTTGTGGTCAACAACAGAAGTAGAAGGCTCTTCTTTTATGGTTACTCTGTGTTCAGACTTCAATTTGGCTTTTTTGGCAGGATATTGGCTTCAACTTTAATTGCATTTGCTTTCATTTCTTCCAAAGTTGCCTGGTCTCTTTCCCTAAGTTGATACTCCATATATACATCGAAACCATTAGAAAACCAATCAAGGCTAGGCCAGGGGAGGGCTTGATATCTTGTGGGATGGCATTGTAAACAATATTGAATCTTTCACAATACTCTTCCATAGTTTCATTAGGTTTTCTTTTTAACCTTTTGTATTCGTTTAGGAGTTGAAGTGGGTTCTTCTTGATCTCCCATCTAGCTAAAAACATATTGATGGAAAGCAGCAAGAGTGGCTATACTTCATGTAGGTAAACCCCTAAACCACTTCTTCACATCACCTCCTAAGCTCTGGGAAAACAATCTCATTTTAACATTTGCTTCATCCACTTCTTGGAGATCGAACCCATCATTCATCCTATCTATGTGTTATTGGGCGGTGTAAGCACCAATATTATCAAATGTCATGATTTTGGATGGATAATCTATAGGCATAACATTCAACTAACCTGGTAACACCAAGGGTGCATACCTTCCTGCCATAACTATCCTGGTAGATTGAGTTGAGGATGGACCGAGTGGAGGTGTAGTCTGGATAACTACAGGGATAGTAGGTATAGTAGTTTGAGAAACCAGAGGTAGGGAAGTTGAAACTACAGAATGAGTAGGACTGGGAGGATGTAAATGTACATACTGAGATGACTGACTATACAAAGAGGTTGTTGGAACAGTTAAAGAAAATAATTCAACAGACTGCTGAATAAAAGCTTCTTCTATATCTTGGTCCAACACTAAAACCAAACCTTGTAATTTGGAAAATTGTTGTAAAGGTTCAAGATCAGGATCTGATTCAAGGTCTTCGGTTTGGGAAACGTATGGTTGTAGTATGGATTTTTGTATGATAGTTTGATCTATAAAATCCCCAAACTTAGATCTAAACAAACTTTTCTAAAAAGGAAAATCAAATTTTATGTCTTGTAAAGTTTCAAACTTCTCTGGAAGAAAATTAGATCTTGAAAAAGGAGTATTACCTAGAGGAGAATTGAATCTAGACAGGGGGCTATTACTACCTTGACTCTTGGTAAAGATTCTTTTTCTTACCAGTTTTTCAAGATCATCTACAATTTTATTAGGGTTGCGATCAGGAGGAGATATGGTATAAATTCTTCTGGGAACCAGGGTTATGAAAAATCATCACACAAAAATCAAAATCATGATCTATAATCTAACATATATCTACAAAGAACAACCTCAAATCATGTATTTCATATTGATATAGCAATTGCTTATTGAAATGCTGATTTTTAAACCAGGGAATAATAATGTTTTGGATTAAAATGTATTCTTCCCCAGTATGGTCGCAACTATGTTATCGTTTTGTATTTTTGAGGTTGTGGGATTAAATACATTGGGGAACATCAAAACCACTTTTGAAGTTGGGATCTAGCCTTGCCAGCTTCAGAGAGGGCTTTCTCTTTATAATTTAGCTTGGTTTTTAAGTTGATTTTAGGCTAGTTATGATTATTCTTGGTTGTTTGCTTGAATTTGGTTGATTGGTTGGTTGATGTGATCAAATCACTTTCTTTGCATTGGGCTATGGAGTCAAATAAAATTGGAATGCTGCACCAAAATTTCAAAGGCGTAATCACAGGGCAAGCTAGCTAGATTTACTAGATCTTTTAAATTAAATTATGGAATGTAGAAAAGGTGTGCTTCAACATGGTTTGAAAAGCATTTAAGAATTTCTCAATCAGGCTTCAGAAGAAAACATACAGACTGTAAACGTTGTCCAAATAAGGTGTTCAAAAACATATCTTATTTTTCACATCTCCTGTTTTATAATAAGATTTCAGATGCATAACATAAGAAGAATAATAATGAAAACAAAATTACAGTAGGAAAAAAATCACCAGTATTTCGTAACACAAGTATCCTTTGAAGAGACTTTTTATTAATGGTGATCCAACAATGTGGATAGATTACAATGCTTGATAGAAAGAGTTACAATGTCTAGGAACCAACCTTCAATACTTCGACATAATGAAGTATTTAAACAAAATTTATAAAAAGGATTACAATTAATGCCTTGTTGACAAGCCATTCTATTATTAACTTGAAACTAATAGAAATGAAATAATGCAATCAAAAGAGATGAATCTGGTGAAGTGATTTGGACGTCTGGCGTTGCTTTGGTGGAGGACAGTTGCTGAGTGGCCACTATTGAGTGTTGCACTAGTGAAGATGACCTGTTCTTTTAATCCTATAATTCACATAACTTATCCCACCAATCCTCATCTAGAATGTTAATCTTTGTTACCTTGCAATAGATCTCATATACCTCGGTACACCGAGCGAAAGCAGGTTTCATTGCAAAAATGTGTTTTATCTCATGTTGGATGAAACTCATGTTGTTTATAGATTTATAAAAAGATCTCCTTGTCATAGCACCTTTGATGTGGGAATACTTGGCAGTATCCATTGCAATTTCTTGGAGCTTATTCTTGTAATCTTCCTTGGTCATCATTTTGTCATTGATCACAAATAAAGAAGGCAGACCTTTCTTGTTCAATACTTCTATTCTAGTGAAAAACCTATTCACTGCTACCTCCAAAGTGTGACATTTCTCTGTTAGTTTCACAACCAAGTTCTTCTTTGTTAGAAATTTCTTTACCTCTAGGATCATTGATGTTCTGTCATCTACTCCCAAGTCATCTAACTCATATATGTTCTTGGAATTGAGAAACTTTATGATGTTGTTGGTTGTGGCAGGCATTTCTCCCAATTCAACATTGATAGTGGAAATGGTTTGCTTGGATTTCTCCATCATCTCTTTCTATTCAAATATAATCTGGATACATTTCTAGATTTCATCTATTTCCTCAATGATATTGTTCCATATAATTTCTTTGACTTGGGCCAATGTGTGGCCAACAGAGGACTCAGTTGTTGATTTCCTCCATATTTCTACCTGGTTTTGAGCTTTTTGTGGCTTTGTTGCATGGAAAGTATTATTCTTTGTCTTCTGATCATGTAGAATATTGACTTGAGCATACAATATTTTTATTTCTTCAGTTTGGAGGGACACGTTATGTACTGCATTTTCCAACTAATCAGTAGCTACCCCTGTGCTTGTTGTAGAAGATGTAGCTATAGGAATTGTTGTAATAAAGAGTGATTCAAAAGGGACAACGACCATTTTGGCAGTTTGTTCCTTTTCTTTGATCATCTTTTCCATCTTTGTCTCCATTTGTTTCAACTTTGCTCTCTTCTCCATGATAAGCTTCACCATATATGCCTTTTGTCTCTCTGTTTCTTCAATGTCATTGGCCAAAGGATCTTTTGTGACTGGTAACTTCATCTTCTTCCTTAATGCTGCTATGTCTAAATTATTTTTCCTCACGAGCTCTTCTACAACATTGATATTGGAAGGATCATAACCTACTTTGATCACCAAGTCCTCCAAAGCTCTGATCCTCCTATCTTTGGCAAGTGTAGATACTTTCTCCACCTTCAATTGTGATTGAACATTGGCCAATGTAACCTGCAATTTAGACAAACTCGTAGCAGTGTTAGTGAGAGTAGGAAATCATGTTCCCAGTCTGCTTGTGCACCTCCATTTGGTCAATGGAATGTATGTCTTTCGCATCAAATTCAAAGGATGTCTTCTTGTAGTATGATGCTACCTTGCGAAAGGGAATCTATGCTTAGAGGAATGCCATTTTCATTTTACCTTTCTCTGAATCAAAGGCTGGCAACAACCTGCTTTGAGAACTAGAAGTCTGCTACTAGAATTGAGTGTATGTGTTAATTTTCAAGGCCTTATTCCTCACTTTAATTTCCTTGAAAATGTCAAATATACTCTTTTATGTCTCCCCTGCAGTAGATGTGCTAGGTTGCATAACCTATTGTTGATCCCGTGAAGTTGTGAATGTAGTGGGAGAGAGTGTAGTGTGATCACCTATCAATGAGGAAAGAAGGGGCTCTTTGGAGGTGATAATGTTATCCCACTCTGAATCCTTGTTGAGGCTTAGTATTGAACTGAGCTTGGCCTTCTTCCTATACATAATTTTTAAGCCTTCACTGAAAATCTCAGTCCCTGAAGGCGACTCTTCTTCTCTGCTTCTCTTTGTTGATTTCTCCTTTCTGGTAGGAGTCAGTATTGTGGAGGATGACACCAGATGCTCCTCGGCCTCTTATAGGGTGTTCTCAGTCCATTCTACCTGGTTCTTAGTCTTTTCTACTCTGGTTTGGTAGTGTGAAAATAAGTAGTAGATTTGTTTTCTACTCTTAACTTAGAAATGACCCCTAATGGATCATATGAGCAGGTGAAAATAAGGCTGAACTGCATCTCTTTCAGTAGCTTATTAGCTTCTTCCCCTGCTTCCCTGCATCTCTTTCAGTAGCTTATCTGCTTCTTAAAAGTTTTTCCATTTTTTACTTATTAGTGTAGAAACTATTTCGGCTTCAAATTCTTCTCTTTCATTTTTGTTTTCCTTTAATTATTCCCTGAGAGATTCTTCAATTCGCTTTTATTTTCAACCTTTATTTTAAGGTTGAGGAATTGTTCTCTTTTTGTCTTCAAATCATCTTCAAGAGTGTTGACATGCTTCTTCTTGGCTTTGAGCTCTTTGATAACCCTGATCACTTCATTTTGAAATTCAACCTCTGTCATTTCTTCTTCTTCGCCTCCTTCTTCATCAAGTGCCTCTTGCTTATTGTGCTTGGCCATAAACAATACTCTTCCATTGAATTCTTCTTTGTTATCACTATCGTCTTTGGATGAGGAACTATCTTCTTTGGAGAGAAACTTTTCTTAAACCATTTCCTCTTGCCTTGCTTGTTGAACTTCCTAGGACCTTTCTTTCCATTCGTAATAGCCTCATTTTTGTGAGGACATTTGGCTGCAAAATGCCCAACCTCACCATAGTCAAAAAATATTAATGGAAGTTTACTTTTGAATTTTCCCGTACCTGTTCATTTTCCACGTGAAGTAGGCAAATTCTTTATCTGCGAGTTCTTATTCCTCTTCTTCCTTTCCTTCATCCTTACAACTGCAAGTTTTCTCTTTCTGAGTCTCCTTGTCCTTACCATTCTTCTTGGATATGGAAAATGTTGTTTCTAAGTGAGATGTGCCATCCTCTTCTTCAATCCTCATTTCATATGTCGTAAGAATTCCATGAAATTCATCTATGTTGACATTGGTCAGATTCGATCTATCTTCCAAGATAGATACCTTAGGGTTAAATCTTGTTAGAAAGGTTCTGAGGATATTTTGGACAACAATTTTCATTTCAACAGGTTCTCCCAAACCTTCCAATGTATTTTGCGTTTCATCTACATGCTCAAAGTATGTAGTAATATCTTCATCTTCCCTCATTTTGAGTTGCTCAAATTTTGCCCTGAAAATTTGAAGCTTTGCTTCTTTCACCTTTAAGTCACCTGCATATACATTTTCAAGCTTGCCCCATACCTCTTTAGTAGTTTTGCAACTCAATACCTTAAGATAAACATATTTTATAAGCTCACTAATAATAATATTTTTATCCTTTGCATCATATACCATATTTCATTACCTTGTTCATCCTGGGTCGGTGTGAAGCCTTTGTCAAAAATTTCCCATACTTTGTATCCTTTGCCAACAAATGAACTTGCATTCTTCCACTCTAAAGTGCATAGTTATTTCCATTGAAAAAAATAACTTTATTCTTAGTATACTCCATAATCTCCTTCCAGTTGTTAGACTACTATTGAAGGAGCCACAATCTGATACCAGTTGTTGGAAATATTTGGGGGGGGGTGTTGTGGTGTGAATCAATATTCCTTCGCAATTATCACTTTAAATCTTTTCTAAGCATTAGTTAATCTTCAATTATTATTAATTTTTATGCAATAATAACAGTAAATAAAAGAACACAATAGGCACAAGAATTTTAGGTGGAAAACCCCTTCGGGTCCAAAACCACCGAATGGTTTTATAATAAATTCTTTAATCTTCAGCCCCAACTGAAATGAAAGCAACAAATTCCTAGAATTCTAGAAAAATATTCTTCTCTATCTCCCACTAGAAGGATGCCCCGATGCCATGGTTTCTTTAGTAATCAATTGAATGGATGCCCCAACACCCTAGCGAGCCATAAATCACCCTAGCACCACCCTACCACCCCGAAGTGTTTACAAGCTCCAACTTGTAGGTGACTTCATTCACCTGCCTAGCACCACCCTACCGCCCTATAAAGACAAAAATTAAATACAAAAGTATGGACTCCTGTACCAGGGACAATGATCCACGATACAATATGATTTACAATGATTTTGACCAAACACCCAATCACACTATGACCTGCAATCCAACCATGAAATCATCCCAACAGAGACTCCTATACCTCCAAATAATTCCTTTTCGACTCTAGGCGGATTGACTCTTTTAGAATAATGACTCTTCCAATGATGACACTTTTACAAATGAATCTTTTACAACTTTACAATGATGACTCTTGGCCTTGACACTTCTTCACAATATACGAATGGCTATCATGTATTCAAAGGATGTCCCATTGCAATACTTCCTTTGATTTGATACTTCTGCTCTTGAATTCTTCCTTGAAGTTGTACTTGAATATTCTTCTACCTGCATGCAAAATTTGCCCAGTGAAATCAATCCCAAAACAAAACAAAACATGCTTCAACTTACCTTTGCTTGCAAAACACATGTAAGTGCATAATAATGAATAATTACAAATTAAAATTACAATGCATACCTGAAGTGTGCTTGTCACTTTTTTTGTTGACTTGTTGAAGTAGTATACAAAGACTCCCAGTCTTGATATAGGCATGGACTCTATCCAAGACTATATCCAAAAACTGACCTAAAGATATATACAATAAAAATTGATGACATACCCTAGACTTGTGATGGACCAAGTTCTACATACAACAACAGAGACCATTCTATCAACTATGACAAGACAAGTAACATGAAAGTACAACATCATATAGATTTAGTAGACTTGGTGTAGCATCAATAATATGTAGCATCAAATGTGTAATATCAATAATAGGACATCTGAAATGTGGTATTAAAACTAACTGTGACATATAGAGAAATAGAGATATAACTGAGACCCTGTATGTACTTACGTTGTCCTGCAAAAACATATGTCAGAGATGATACTCATATTTAAAAACTAAACACTAATCATACATACCTTGTTGTAGGACACTTACCCTTGACTGTTGATGTGTGATCCTTACTGCAGTGATCCTTGAATGCATGCTTTTTCTTGCCTTCTAGGAGCTTGATATTGAATCTATTGTATCTATGTAATTCTAGTTCTCAAGGGTCTGAAATTTCATCCTGGGGTATCCCTTTGAGTCCTCTTTCCAACCCCATGGGTCTGAGCAAGATTAGATTCTTCAAGAAAGTGTTATGCCTAATCTCCCACGATGCCCAGATGATAGACTCATTTAGTAGAGCGAAATTGTATATAGTTCCATGGGTCATGGTTGCTACCTATAACCCTGAAAACATAATTCAACAAACTATAGTCTATCCTATTTTTGTGGCTATTTACGAAATTTGAATCCAATGGTCAGAGAGACTTTTGTGACGATTTTCCCAACGTCACTTGTTTGACATGGAATTCAGGAGCCTACAAAAACCCTAAATTCCTCATATCATATCTTTGAAAATATAGCAAACCAAGATCAAAAATTTGGTCAAAAGATTCCTCATGATTTCAGCTCAAATGGGTTTTAATTTCAGCTTCTGAATCTTTGCAAAAAAAAATTATAGCGAAAATTCCATGATGACTTGTTTGAAGCCACAAAATCCCTACTAGAGGAGGATATGAGGGTCATTATTTATATGAATGCCTTGAGTTGAGAGGGTCCTCAACAAGTGAATGTTGGAGGGATTTTAGGAGAAATTTTATTATTATTAATTATTGACTATTCAATGACCACAAACAATTATGAATGCCATGCCACAACCCCATAGGGTTTTAGCCCACTAACTGGGGTTACTAACTTCAAACATGAATATCTCTTAAACCATGAAGAATTACTTGGTGTGCCATATATCAACGGAAACATCTCAATGATTAGAATACATCTAGAATATCCTTGACTCGGAATACAGTAAGTTTTCAAGTCAAAATTCCCATGCAAGATTGGGGTATCCCTTGGTGTTGCTCAGGTTTATATCAATGACAACCATTGATCAACAAGGAAATGGTCCTGTGAGGTCATACCTTCGGAACACCTAGGTGGGGTATGTGCCTTGAGAGGCAGTGGTGTCCAAATTAATTCCTCCTAGCATTTTACTCTAATCTAGTGGAGAGATAGAGCATAATTGTCAAGGCCTTGATAGTTTTAAAATGATGGTTATGATGATGTAATCATCATTCATGCTTATCGGTCTATATCCTTTCTTATATGAAGATTTCAACTTGAGTATATTTCGTTGTGTCACTATGAATACTTCCCTAGTTAAGAGGGAGTGTTGAAATTGTAACTAGTGTCGACCTTCATAATATAAAATTATCATTGATGTATTTATTATTTATTATATTCATTTTATATTTTATATTTTAAAGCATGTTCTTCACGCTTAGAGTCAAAAGAGTCAAAATTCATTTATTTGACTCAAAATAATATTTATTTGAGTCATGTCCCATTTGGACATTTGAAAGAAAAAGAAGTCAAATTTTATTTTTGTGTCATAATCCGACAAGATCTTCAAGTCGGTCCTCCTTGGACAATTCAAACTAGTGGCACCTATTCGACCCACTTGGAAAATTATGTATAAGAGGCAAGTTCGACCTCTTGGATTCATTCGTTCATCATCACATCTTCTATCTATTTTTGTACCTAGAGAAGGAGAAACAAGGACCAAAATCCAAGGAGAGAGAGAAACCAAAGTTTCTACCCTATTTTAGTTCACACGTGTGATATATTTATGTGAAAAGAGACGAATTTTTGAGGTGATTTCAAGGCCAAAATTTGACCTCTATTGTAGGGTTGAAATCTCTGTTTTTACTAGATTTGGAGCAAGTTGACCAACGTTGACTTTGACTATTGGAGGGCACTTGGAGGAGGGGTTTGACTTGGAATATTTGTGGCAGACTTGGTCTTGGTATTGGGTCTTGGATATCTCATTTTGATATGATTCTACAAGAGAAGGATTGTTGGGTTTCCCCCCTATGGGGTTTTTTCCTAGATTGGAGCCTAAAGTTTGGTGTATCTTGTCTCTTTGTGATATATATGTTTTGAATATTTTGTATAATTTCTTGATGAATAAGACATAAAAAATAATAAGAAGGAAACTAACATTCAAAAGTAATTATCAAGAAGAGGAATCAAGCATTAATCTCTACTACACTTGGTTTCTCAACATCCAGGAGGCCGAGTTGTGGAGACTGTAGGGCCAAGTTTTTGAAGTTAGGTGTACTTGTTGGGGAGGCCAAATTACTAGGGTAGAGTTGCTGGGGAATGGAGGCCAATTTCTAGTGATCAATGGGGTTTACTTTCTCTAGTTTATTTCCTTTAGAGGAAAATTTCCAAGTGGTTGAATTCCTTGGGTTGAATATATCCTATGGGGGTTAAGTTACGAGATCCAGTTATTGTGTTTTTCTTTGTATATTTGTAGGTTGAAAACCTAGATTTTCCAAACTAATAGATGATGGAGAATTTTTGTGGGTGGATTATTTTTACAATGTGTGATTGATCTCTCTGATTTAGATTCCATTACATGTATCTATTTATAGATGTTAAAAATAAAAATGATTTTTTTTTTTTATTTAGTTATTAAATATTTATTTTCCTAAATAAATAAATTGTTGTGGATAAAAATTATTTTTCGTGAGAAAATAAATCTCCCTAGTACTAGGAGATTTAACATGGTATTCATATATTTCTAGATAACTCCGAGAGAGAGATTTGAGATTCACAAGGGTTTGCAACAATTTCTCTTTTCTTTTATGAAAATGAAATTATTTTTAAATTTTGCATCCGAGTTTTGTGGCCATGGTCGATTTTTGAAGATGGCATCACTAAGTAGTTTTCGATATGAATACAGGTTCGATGGGGATTATAATTTCAATCCTGGAAGGAATGAATTACCATGATTATGAAGATGGATGTTTTGTTGGATCTTGTGAAAAAAAATCATTCAGGTTCCTTCAGGTCCAAACCTTGCAACGTAGCATAATCTTAAAGATATGAAACCAAGGTGTATACTTTTGGATGGTGTGATGGATCACACAATTACTCACATATCAGGGAATGACACCATACGTCAAATGTTGGTACCTCTAATTGATCTTTATTAGAGCATGAATGAAAATAGGAAAATGGTGTTGTGGGAGAAATTAAACATCAAAATGAAAATATTTGAGAATGTAACATCTTATCTCATGAGGATCCAATATGCTCTTGATGAGATTGCAACTTTTAGGGAGGATAGGATTGATTCAGAGATGGTGAAATTTCTTTGAAGGGTTGCATTAAGAACTGGACCGCCTTTGTGGATGGGATTCTTGTTAGGCTAAAAATTCCTAATGAGAGATATTTGTGGGATGATTTCATCTAGAAGGAGATATGTGTTGCACAAAAATTGTCACTTTGACATTCTGCAATCAATATTAGTCTATCACCACTCACAATTTCCTCCTTTGCAAGTCTTAAACCTTAGTTCTTCATATCAAGCCTTGAAAATAAGAGAAAGACCTTAAAAAAATCTAAAATTCTGGTTTCACACTTTCTCTTAGTATTACCTGTGGTTCCGCACCTATTGGTCATGTCCCCTGCACACTTGACCGCTCTGTTTCTGTGTTATGGGTGCGAACTCCTGTAAAAGTTAAAAAGGCGCAAGCACATTCATAAAAACTCACTTTGAGTCATTTCTGGAAGCTTTTAGAGGGAATCTTGTGGTGGCAAGTTTTCTCCTTAAGGGTTCATGCATCCCATACCTTTACGAGCTAACCCCTTGATGTGAGGAGCTTATCCCCTTGAAGGAGGACTCTATCCCTTCAATGGTGGACCTGTAACCTCCTTCCTTTGCACTATAAAATGAAGCATTGGTCTGGTTACTAAGGAGGTTGAAAGCTGAATATTTTTGAGGGTAAATGCTGCTGGAACTTAGTCTTCCTAATTGAGCTTTTGAGAGGAGAGATTACATACCTTTTGATCTCATTTGGAAGAGAGTGAGGCTTTTCAAAGTAGAGGAGATTCCTGTTTGGACCCTGGGAAGAGCTTTTACAGCATCAAGGCACCAAGGTTGTAAAGTTCTTCTATTTCAAAGTTAATACAATCAAGTTTATTTTTCTCAATAAGTTGTGTTTTATGGTTTATTTCATGGATTCTTTGATCACCATGATGAATATGATTTATTATATTAGCTATGCAGGTGTTATTTGATGTGTTCTTGTTTGTGATTGCAGGTTCTTAAAAGGAAACTCTTTTGGAGCTATTGGAGCGTGACTGCCACAAACTAGCGTTCGACTTAAGGTAGGGTCTAAAACACCTCTTTAGTTTTTATTAATGAATCGCAATATGTTTAGAGAAAGATAGATTTGCTTGTCCTACTTGTTGCTAGATATCAGTTGATACTAGGGAGATCGGTCTTGCCCGCAAGAATGATTTATCCGGTCAACAATACGTGAGAACTCATTGATCGAAGGACAGTGAAAGGGTACTGAGGAGAAAGATGAGCTTGGTCTTGTTGCACAAGATGGAAAAGGGAAGGCTAAGAAAAACCAAATTGGAGGAGGACCTTTACAGAATAAAATAGATAATAATAGGAGAAAATTCAAATGCTTTTCTTGTCACACGTTCATGCATTTTTCCATTCATTGTCCAAACAAGATGCAAGGAAAGGGAAATACAACTATGACAACCATTGCACAAATGGAAGAGATGGGTGAAAAGTTTGACGAAAAATTTCCTTGGTGTATTTCCTTTCTAGAACTATCACGAGAGGTGTCTAGTTTGTGGGTAGTGGAGCATCTAATCATATGACAGGATCTTGAGATATTTTCAGCAAGATGACTAGGGGGCCTAGGGATGTACATGTCGAGCTTGGTGATAAGGCCAAGTATGTAGTATAAGGCACTAGAAGTATTGAATTTTAGATGAAATCAAGTGTTATCATGGAGTTGAACGAAGTGTTGTATGTATTGGGTTTCGACAAGAATCTTCGTTCACTTTTGGATATAGAAGATAGAGGACTAGAAGTCATCATTATTGGAGGTGAAGTGGTCATCGGCTCGAAAGGAGCTCGTCCCAACAAGAAGTGTGTAATTTGGAGAAGGGGGAGAGATATCTAACTATTGAGAGGATAGTTGGTGAAGGCTCTCATACATAAGAGTGACAACCAAAGTGAGATATGGCACTGGATGATGGGACACCTACACTACAGAGTCCCCCTTTGCTGCAAAGAATGGTTACAAGTTTTCTAGATATTAGGGTGGAGCAGGATGGAGTGTGTAAAAGGTGTGCACTTGGAAACCATGCTAAGGTTGTGTATCCTCACAATGAGACTGAGTTTAAGGAAGTGCTAGACTTGGTGCACTTAGACATTTGTGGCCATATGTCTATTACATCGATCATAGGGTCCTTATACTTTGCAACATCCATATATAATTTTTCAAGGAAAACTTGGCTCTATTTCTTGAAAACCAAGAATGAGGTCTTCAATCGATTTTAAGAGTTCAAATCTCTTGTGGATAACCATATGGGGAAAATATCAAGGTATCGAGATCAAATAATGGGAGCTCCAACGAATTCTAGGATTTTTGCATGGATCTCACAGTACCTTACAACCCTTAATAGAATGGCTTATTGAGAGAAATAATAGAACCATAATGGATGCAGTGAGGGTAATGATTTATGATCAAGAATTTCCTATATTTTTGTGGGTGGAGGCCTACAATATAGTTGTGTAAGTGCAGAATAAGAATCCTCCCAGGATATTGGAGGACATGACTCATGAGGATTTGTTCACAATAGTGAAACTAGAGGTGATCCATTTGTGCATCTTTGGTAGTCCAGTGTATCTCCACGTTCCCACATAGAAGAGGACTAATATGGATCCCTTGTCAGAAAGGGGGATATTTTTGGGCTTTAGGGAAAAGGAAATAAATTTTGAGTAAGAATGTTAGATTTGATGAGGGCATGACCCTTACAATATCTCATGAGAATTATCCACCAGTGGTAGAGGATCGCGAGCGAGAAGCTCATAAGGTTTAATAGGGACCAACAACACTAATAATAGGGACAAGATTTTTGGATACAAAGAATGAGCTAGATATTCCTTCGAGCCCTACCAGGAGGAGGCCAAGATGGGTGGAGAAGACCTTAAGGGATGCTGAGGAGCATGTGGAGGCTACTAGAAACACCTTCAAGTAGAGAAGACCACCAACAATATTTTCCAATTATTTTCCTTTGTTGAGCAACATTAGTGAGTCTAAGCCTTCCATTTTTGAGGAGGCTATGGATGAGAAACTTTGGAAGGATTCCATGGTGGAGGAGTATAGATCCACTATGAGAAATGGTATATGGGACATGGTACCAAGACTAGGAAATTTTGTGGTCACTCGATGGATTTATAAGATCAAACATGCAACTGATAGTAGTGTCAAGAAGTAAAAGGTAAGGTTTGTGGTGAGAGGGTTCTCCTAGAAGGAGGGAGTGGATTACGAGGAGACATTTATACCTATATCCAGATATGCATCCATTAGTTTAATTATATTTTTTGCTTTATAAATGGGGTGGAAAATATATCAGATGGATGTGAAGATTGTTTTCCTCAATAGGGTGATTGAGGAGGCCTAGGTGTATATTGAGCAACTTCATGGCTTCGAGGTGCATGGGAGGGACTCTCATTTATAAAGGTTGAAGAAGGCCCTTTATCGGTTGAATCAAGCTCCACATACATGGTACACTAGGATTGATGGATATCTTCTTGGTTTGGGATTCACCAAGAATGAGGAGTCTCCAACTTGTATATGTACTTTTTGAGGGAAAGTTGCTCATCTTGGTACTTTATTTGGACGATCTCTTCTTAACAGGATCAAAGAAGCTCATAGGGATGTGAAAGGAGGAACTTTATTTAGAATTTGAGATGAAGGACATCGACTTGATGATCTACTTTTTGGGTTTAGAGGTGTGGCAATAGAGAGGAGATATTTTCCTTGGACTGGGAAAGTTTGCAGTTGAGATCTTGGGAGGTTTAGAATGGAGTATTGCAAGCCTATGTTTTCATTGATGATCACTAACTTGAAGAAGCTAAGTGCTTCTAAAGGTGAGTTGGAGGATCCCACACTCTACAAGAAGTTGATAAGTTCCTTAATGTATCTAGTCAACACTAAGCCAGATATATGTCTTGTCATGAACATACTCAACCAATTCATGTTGGAACCGAGACGGGTTCTTTGGGTGGTAGCAAAGCATGTGTTGAGGTACTTGTGAGGTATGATAGAATTTGGATTGAGATATATCATTGTTGGAGGAGTGGAGTTGCAAGGGTACACATATTCTGATTGGGTAGGGGGTGTTGTCGATAGAAAATCCACATTTGGATGGTTCTTTAGCTTGAGATCAACCATGATCTCATGGTACAGTAGGAAGCGATAATCAACATCACGTATTTAAATAGAGGCAGACTACATGGCAGCGAGTATGGTGAGTTGTGGGGTAATATGGCTTCATAGGATGCTTGCATGACTATTTGATCTGCAAATGGGGCCAATGAAAATTCACTGTGATAATCAAAGTTGCATCAAGATCTCTGAGAATCCTGTGTTTCATGATTGATCAAAGCACATCAAAATCATATATCACCTAATTAGAGACATGGTCTCGAGAGGTGTTGTGAGACTACATTACATTTCTACAGAGGAATAGGTGGAGGATATTCTCACTAAGCCTCTAGTGAAAGGGAATTTTTTTAGGTACCAAGGCAAGCTGGGGGTGGTGGAGAATCTCGTCTTTGCTAAGAGGGAGTGTTGAATCTTGTGCTAGCTTCAGAAGGTCTTCTACATAGGCTTGGTGTCTTAGCACATGGAAGATGATTTATTGCATCTTTTGGTGCTTACATAGTGGAGTAAGTTATTTATGTCTTATTGTCTTCTTTCTTAAGTTTAACTTAGGAAAAGTATAATAACGAAATTCAATTAATTATTGTGGAAAATTAAGTCGTTTTATAAGGATTAATATTTTAGTTATTTAAGTGATTTAGAAATAATAAAAATGATTGATCTCAAAGATCTTCTAGAAGGGATATTATGGTTAGGGATTTGGGCTTAGTGAAGATTAAAAAACAAGCCTAGTGAAGAGGCAAAGACACATAAGAACTATATAGAGTGAGTCACCACAAAGAGATGAATTTTATCTATTGTGAGTGGCTCAGTAGACAAAAGTGCATAGGAGAAGCAGTTCAAGAGAAATGAGGGTGAATTTAGGAGGTTGAGTTGTGGAGATTGTAGGGTCGAGCTGCTAAAGTTAGGTGCAACTTCCGGGGAGGACAAATTGTTGGCATTATGACTAATGTGTTGTCCTTGATGGTAAGTTGCTTGATAAATATGTACTTAGTGTCAACATGATGATTGTGGAACTCATACAGATTGATGTAGATGCTACAAAGGATATAGACAAATAAATAATAGCTCAGTGATAGATGGATGACAAAAGTGAAGTTTGAGAAATAATACGTGGTTCCTACGAAGAAGGGTCACATACATATGTAGGTCTTGTGAGTAAAAGTTGCGTACAAAATCCGAACCATGGAAATATGGATAGTAGGGGTCATTCCCATTGTATTGGCCCACATTAAGGAGCAACAACGTTCATTTGATCCCATCAACAAATACTAAAGACACTACCAAAGTATTTACCTAAGGTATTGGATAAGGAAAAAGCTATATAAAGAGATGAAGATCAAGGTGTTTTCTGTGCAAGTTATGCATTATTCATGCGTGATTTGATTTGAAAGAGTTGTTCACCAGGAAGTGAGGAGATGGCTCATATATCATAGGTATGAAAGTACAATGACGACTAGATCTGTGGTTGTAATGATGGTATGATATGAATGTGCTTGCAGTAATATGTGATATTGATAGTGAAGGTTGCGGAATGCGAGTTGTGTTTGTTGTGAAGGTATGCTTCAATAATTTAAGATTTGTATGTTGGTTTGCTTCTGAATAGTTGCATACATACATGAATCTGTTTCTTTTGAGCCACGTATATATTATGAGATTTATTTTTCAGTAGGTTGAGATTTGTATGCGGGTGTTTCACATTATAAGAGTGTAGATATGCAGGTCCATTGAATGACAATCATGTATATATTCTGAGATAAATCTATTTAAGGTTTGTAGTGATGTTTGATGATAACAGTTGATGAGTTTTGTTATATTTGTTGTTGTCTGGAAATGATGTTTTCCGTATCTAGCAGTATTTATGGGATTGGTTGTGCATTGATTTGATCTCATTGCAATGGTTGATTGAGATTGGTTTTCTTCAGTATTAAGATGGTTTATAGTGCTTGAGTGATTCATATTTTGAGATTTACTATTTCAGTTTGGTATTAAGCATAATGTTGGTTGTGGGTCCAGTTTGAAATATGATGAAAGTTGGCCTACAAGTTTTGATGTTTTGAAACAGGTGGATCTAGTCTGAAATATTATGAATCATGGTCCACAAGGTGCTGAGGGTTGTAGCCTTCAGTGAGGGGGTAGGCGCTCCCTTCCGGTAGGAGCCGATAAATGAGATTTGGCGATTGTATCTCCCTTCCAGTGGGTGCTAAAGAACGAGTAGAGGTTGTAGCCTCCTACAGGTGGGTGCCTGTGTGCTGGTAAGATTCTACACTAGTATAATATGTAATGAATATTTTCTTTATATATTAAGAAAGAAGATAGAGACGAAGACAACAATGGTTTTCTCCCACATTGGGTTTCCACCTAAAATCTTGGTGTTCTATGTGTGTTTCTTTTGTGCTATGATTTATTTGTTCTTTATTTCTTTTTGGATGGTGAATAAATTAGTAATGCAATGATTAATTTAACTCATTGATGAAATATATGACAAATTAAGTAAACTGGATATACGTTGTTTGCATTCACTAAAGTCATGTACACACATGGGTTACTTGAAGAACAATAGCATACAAAATTCTGAATAGGAAATTGAAAGTTAGAGTGAATTAAAAATATTAATTCACTCCCCCTCCCCCCCTACCTCTCAGTATTTTTCCTAACAATTGGTATTAGAGAAGGTCTCTCCAGTAAATCTTGATTGCTTGAGAGTGGATCGTGGACAATGGGAAGGAAGCAAAAGAAGAAGGAAACACAAAAGAAGAGGTCAAATCAGGAAATCCATCATAGTGATGCACTTGACACTGTGGAAATATCTGCATTCATAGGCCAGGAAAAATTTGTTGCATATCAAGCCAAGTCAATAAATATGGACAATAAAGGTATGTTTGTACTTAGTGATGCTAACTATCAGGAATGGAAAGAAAATATGGAGTCTAAGTTAATGAACCTGGGACCTGATATTTTACATTTAGTATGTAATGGTTGCATTAAAACTCGCCCATCAAGTGAAGAATTGCAAAAGAATAATCAGGCATTAAATGAAATCATTGGTAACATTAGAGAAGCTTATGCATTATGCCAATGCAAAATAAGTATGGGATCATCTGCAGGCAATCCATGAAGAAAAAAAAAAGAAGATTGTTCATTAGGAAAACCAATAGATAATATTGTTTCTAAAGGAAATAATAATGTGTCAGAAGATGAGTATGATAATAAAGCAACCTTTTTATTCGAGATGAAGTTACTGATTTAGAAGAAGACAGGTTAGAGGAAGCACTTAACCTTAGAAGATTTTTTTCTTTGAAAATGATTAACAATATTAAGAATAATTTGCAGGCATATGAGAATAGGGATCATGATAAATTGGCAAATATTGCAGCAGAATCTAAACAATATTATGAAGGACTTGAAGCTGAGATTGTCCCTCTAATATCAGATCTTGAAAATTCAAACAAATGTAATGAAGAGATACTCCTAATATTTTAAGAACAAGAGAATGGGAAAAAGGAAGAGATTATCTAATTAAAAGAGGAGTTGGAAGAAGGAAGAAAAATTGAAGAAGGAATGAGGAAGCAATATTCGGAAAACAAATAACAATGTCAAAGACTAGAGGTTGAGGTAAACATTCTAAAAGGTAAATTAGAAGAAAATGATAGACACTTGAGATTTCAAGATAATACTAAGATTTTGGATAACATTCTTAGTAGTTAAAGGTATCCCTCCACTAAATATGGTCTTGGATTCCATGAAAATGTAAAAAGAGAATCTAGCTCACAAGCTTGTGCAAAATCTAAAAGACTTCGTAAAGTATTAACAAGTCAACCAAACCAGCAACTAGAGAAATAATTTTTTCAAAGGAAATTATTTGCTCCTAACAATAGGAGTATCGAGCGATTCTCTTCCCTAGAAAATGGTATTGAATGCTTTATCTATCATAACTTTGGACACTTTGAAACCAATTGCAGAAGCAATTTCACAAGAAGATAATCAACTCCCAAGTACTCAAGTTTCTTTAAGGGATATTATTTTTCTTGCAAAATTTTTGGTCACAAAGCTATTAATTTCAATAGGAGGAATGTGAAACATAAACATTATGATTCCTTTGCTCACTTTTCTAGTCATGTAAGGTGTTATACTTGTAACAAATTTGGGCATGTAGAAAAAGAATGCAGAAACAAGTTAATGGATTTATACAGACAAAAAATTGTTATTCTCCAAAGAAAACAACCATACAGGGATACTGATATTAAAAAAAACTAAGCAGAAAGAAGAAAAACAAGTAAAGTGTGGCATGACACTTTGCTCATTTGAAGACGAAGATGAATAGTACATAGAGAGAAGATGCTCTCATCACATGTCTGGAGATAAGAACAAGTTTGAATCTCTCAAGAAAAACAAAAATGGTAAAATTATTCTTGGAAATTATGCTCCAACAAATGTCCTAAGAAAATGAAGAACCAAACTTGATAAATATACAAAAGCAACAGATGCACTATTAGTTCAAGGGCTAAAACAAAATATTCTAAGTGTAGGTAAAATAGATGACAAAGGATATATGATTTTGTTTACATCAACTATATGCAAAGTTATAAAAGAAGACACTAGAAAGGTTATAGCAAGAGGATTCAAAAATGCAGACAAATTATATGTGCTAGTAAAGAAGAATTCATGCAGAAATAAGAAGTATATCTCCTCTTCTTCATATTCAAAGTAAAAGAAGACATGATCTACTACAATCCATTGTTTTTTTTAATGCATATTTCTAACAGTGACTGCAAAACTGAATGTGAGTTATATAACCTCATGAAGAACATGTGATTATTATCAGGTCCACATGATCAATGATGTAGGATGTTAGGGAAAGCTAGGCATGTGTATTCAGATGATGATTCCTTATGTTGTTTTGATATTATTTTAGTGGCTTTTATATTACAAACATTACATTTGATGAAGTAATAGTGAACAAGAACAAATATGACATGTTTAGGGGGAGATGTGGTTATGAAAATTCAACATTTTACATTATGTATGTGTTTCTCATGAAGGACAATCGTTTGCGTATACACATTTTTTGATATAGACATTCACGTATGCTTCTCTATGATGAAAAAGGAGTGGAACCAATTCAAGGGGAGCTTCTCATATGCTTCCATCAATTTATTTTTAGCATTCTGGCTTTCACATTAATTTGTTACAGTCTATTGATGATGCTCATATGATGCTTAGGAATGATGTTGGTTCATGATAAGGTTATAAGTTGTAATGGTTCTTTGGTGCACTTTTTGATTGATGAGATGGATATGATTATATGTGATTGACACAGGAATAGGGGGAGCATCTACTATGCTTCTAATGGTCCATTTTTGGCATTATGATTTCTTGAGAATTCCTTATTGCATTATGTTGACTATGATGAGTACATATCAATGTTGGTAATCTGAATTTATAGTTGTTGTTGTTGTTACAACTGAAGATACATATGTTGTTGTCATTATGTTATGAGTTATGAATGATTCATGGGTTTCATATGTTTAAAGATGATTCTTGGGAGCACTGCACATTTGGTCACATGTTGATGCTACACTATTTGATCATACATAGCTTCTTGATGATGAGGATGTTCTTGTTGTTGTCATTATGACATCTATTTTATTTCTACCAATGTTTATGTTCCAAATTCCTATATGGTGCATGGTGGTTATTGATGACTATCATGGTCTTTCTACCTTATTATTGAGGCCCCTGTTTTTGGTTATAATTTTCATATATGTCTCTTGATGTAAAGGTCATGAAAAAGGTCCATGTTGTAATCATTATAAAATTTAGTCATGTATGGGATAATGGGATCAAGTCATATCGTGTATGTCATCCCATTATATTGGGACATTGATGTAAAATTTCGGTCCAATATGTAATGCTAATATGTTGGGTATCTTATGTAATCATGAGTCATTAGTGATAGAAAAGGTCATATTTTTTTGAGTCATAAAGCCTTGTACTTTGCATATAAAAAATTTCAGCATATGCTCAGGGGTAGCATGTTCAATATGCAAATTTCATGGTTTATATCAGCAAATCAAACCTACAACAATTGAATATACAAGGAAAACAATCCATTCAACTTGGTTTGACCATTTTCCCTTGATGTCAAAGGGGGAGAGGAGACTTGGTGTTTGCAGGTTTGTTTGCAGGTGGTGTCCAAACACCAAAGTGGTTGTCATCAAGTCCAAAGGGGGATATTCTTGACATTATCACTAATGTGTTGTACTTGATGGAAACATGCTTGATAAAGATATACTTGATGTCAACATGATGATTATGGAACTCATACATATTGGTACATATGCTACATAGGATATGGATAGAAGAATGATAGCTCAGTTATAGATGGATGACAAAGTGAAGTTTGAGAGTATACGTGGTTCTTGTGAAGAAGGGTCGCCTACATATGCGGGACTTATGAGTAAAAGTCACGTACAATATCTGAACTATGGAAATATGGATGCCATGGGTCATTCCCATGGTATTGGCCCATAGTAATTGGAGCGGCAATGTTCATTTGATCTCGTCAACAAATATTAATGACACTACCAAAGGCTTTACCTAAGGTATTGGCTAAGGAAAAAGCTATATAAGGAGATGGAGATCAAGGTGTTGTGTGTGCAAGTTATGGGCTATTCATGCATGATTTGATCCAAAAGAGGTGTGCACTGGGAAGCAAGGAGATGGTTCAAATCTGATAGATCTGAAAGTACAGTCAAGACTAATGCTTGATCTACTTATGATTGTGTAATTAATAATGCTAGATTTGTGGTTATAATGATGGTATGATTTGAATGTGCTTACAGTAATATGTGATCTTCATAGTGAAGGTTGTGGAATGTGAGTTTTGTTTGGAACTAAGGTATGATTCAGTAATTTAAGATTTTTATGTTGGTTTGCTTCTGAATAGTCACATACATACACATATATGTTTCCGTTGAGTTACATATATATTCTGATATTTGTTTTTCAATATGTTGAGATCTGTACACGAGTGTTGCACATTATAAGAGTGTATATACACAGGTCTATTCAATAACAGTCATGTATATATTCTGAGATAAGTCTAGTTAGGGTTTGTAGTGATGTTTGATGATAACAATTGATGAGTTTTGTTGTATTTGTTGTTGTTTGTTAATGATGTCTTCGTGTATCTGGTAGTATTAATTAGATTGGTTGTGCATTGATTTGATCTGGTCGCAATGGTTGGTTGATATTGGTTTGCTTCAATATTCAGTTGATTTATAGTGCTTCAATGATTTAGATTTTGAGATTTAGTATTTATGTTTGGTATTGAGCATAATGTTGGGTGTGGGTTCAGTTTGAAAATATTATGAAAGGTGGCCTACAAGTTTTGATGTTTTGAGACAGGTGGATCCAACCTAAAATATTATGAAATGTGGTCCACAAGGTGTTGAAGGTTGCACCCTTCAATGAGGGGGTAGGAGCTCCCTTATGGTAGGAGTTGGCAAACGCGATTTGGGGGTTGTAGCTTCCTTCTAGTGGGGGTTGTAGCTCCCTTCTAGTGGGTGCTGAAGAACAAGTGGAGGTTTTAGCCTCTTGTAGGTGGGTGCTTGTGTGCTAGTAAGAGTCCTCATCATTACAAGATGTAATGAATATTTTCTTTATATAATAAGAAAGAAGATAGAGACGATGACAATAGTGGTTTTCTCCCACATTGGGTTTCCACCTAAAATCCTAGTGTTCTATGCATGTTGCTTATGTGTTTTGATTTATCTATTCTTTACTGCTTTCTGGATGGTGAATGAATTAATAATGCAATGATTAAGTTAACTCATTGATGAAAGATATGAAAAATTATGTAAATTGGATATACGTTGTTTGCATTCACTAAAGTCATGTACACACACAGGTTACTTGAAGAACAATAGCATACAAAATTATGAAAAAGAAATTGAAAAGATAAAGTGAATTAAAAATATTGGTTCAGGCCTCCCCCTCTCCAGTCCCCCGTCCCCCTCTTAGTATTTTTCTTAACACAAATAAGCAGGGTTGATTTGTTAGGCACAAAGGACGATATTTGGTGATCAGTGAGGCTGAATTTCTCCAAAATTATTTCCTTTAGAGGTCAATTTCTAAGTGGTTGAATTCCTTGGGCCAAATTCATCTTGGGGATCGAGTTACAAGTTCTAGTTATTATATTTTTCCTTGTATCTCTATGGGTCAAAAACCCATATTTTCCAAATTAATAGATAATGGAGAATTATTATGGGTGAATAATTTTTGCAATGTGTGATTGGTCTCTCTAATTTAATTTATGCTATATATATATATATATATACACACACACACACACACACATACACACACACACACACACACACATATATATATATATAGAGAGAGAGAGAGGTTAAAAATATTAGTGATTTTAGTTTTTGGTAATTAGTAATTATCTTGCTAAATAAATAATATTTTGGGAATAAAATTAATTGCCATGAGAAAATAAATCTAGTTGGTATTAGGAGATTTAACAAAAGTCACAAAGGGTAAACAACAACATGTTCAATAGATGGAAGGTCTAGAGTAGTAATTAAGAGAAAAACTTTCCAATATGCAACAAGATTATATTATTTCAGATAGAAGGAAAAATGCTCAAAAATGAGCTACAACTTCAAATAAAAAAATTGAGTGATAACATGATTGATCTTGATCAGTTCAAGAAGGAACTTGTGCAAATAAATCAGCAACTTTTGGAATCTCAAGAGCAATTTTGCAAGGATCTAAGCTTAGCTCAAGAACAACAAATCTTGCTCAATAAATTCTCCAATGATATCTTAAACAAAACTATAGAGCTTGATCAATCTAAGGAGCATCTCCTCAAATTATTGTCTTGAAAAAATATAGCTAAGACTCCTGCACATGGTTTACCTTAGATTCAAATCCATATAAGTTGAAAGGAAATATTAGGCATAGGATTTCATTAGTGGTATACAAGAACACTGGAAAAGTTCTCTAAAATAGATTGAACATTTAGGAAAAGTGGACCTCGAATCAATCTCTCAGGTCAAACCTCAAAGCTACTGTCTCTTGGCTAAACAAACTGCCTCCAAGATATTACAAAAATTTATAGTTGTTGAGAATCAAATATTTAACTGCGAGATCAACATTTGTTTTGAACCTGCAAGTTTGATAACTCATATCCTAGTGACCTACTTATAGTGGAAATATCACATCTAAGATTTTGGATCGGTTACATCATCTCAAAGTTTATTTTCCCAACTTGTTCGAGACTCTAACTGTCTCATCTTTTTCTTTTCTATTTTAAATTTTCAAATATCATTTCAATTGTGAAAAAATATGTATAAACTTTTGTAATTTAATAATTTTATTTAAAGGGATCCCCATGAACTTGATAGGGGTTCTATTTTTTCGAAAGAATGCTTGCAACACTATTGCTAGAATTTACTTTGGAGAATAGAAGAACCAATGAAGTCTTTGCTTCATTTTGCTCAAACTATTGCTTGCATATATTTGAACATAATTTGAAGTTAAATTCTTCCAAGTTGCTTGATCTATTTTGTGCTTTCTATGTGACCACAAAATTGTGTTTGTATTATTGCATGATACTATTCTAAAATCACAATTTATTTAAATTGATTAAGAAAAATGAAATATGTATGAATATTGTACTTGAAATATGATCATTTAATCATTTGTATGAATAATATGTTGATTATATTTAAGCCTCAAGATTCTCTCAATAAGAAAGATCTAAATATTTTCTAATAATATTTGTTATTTGAATTCATACATATGCTTTAGTTCGCTCCCGAGATATCAAATAGATAATTTAAACATTAGAATTATTATTATTATTATTTTTCGAGGAAAAAAAACCATAATTTTATTTATAAAAACAAAATTACATTTTGTATATGCCCAAAGCCATTCAGTCATGCTAGAACAAATAACTGGTGTCCATACCATCAATTATCAAAAAATAAAAATGATATAAAATTAGAAGATGGGACTAAATGAAAAAGTCACTTAGCTACCATTTTCTTCCTTTTTTGTTTTCTACTTTCCACCAGACTCCTTAATTTGGAGCAGCGGTTACAATTGCTAACTGATTCTATTTTGCGTTCATTAGGGTGTCCTTGTTTGATTCTGAGCTCTTAGATACATGTGATCATTTAAAACCTCCTACCTCCTTTGCAAGGGGGTATTCTCATTGTGTTGCATTGGAAGTGAAGTTTTTGTTTCTTCAGGAGCTCTCGAGCTTGGTACCATTATTCCACCTTGTTGACCTCCTTCGCCTACTGATATGTCTTGTGAGTTTTTAATTTTCAACATCAATGGGAGTACATGTTTCCTCTTTGTCTTCGTCTTCTGAGAGGGGCTGCTCTGGAAATTGCCATCCCTTGGGCTCTTTTATTTTTTTATTTTTCATTTTTGGATCTCTCTTTACCTAAGGACATGTATGTTGTAAGTGTCTTGTTTGGAGACAAATACAACATCTAAAAGAAATATTTTCAAAATATAAGAATTGTATCCAATGAAAATGGTTATGAGTCAAATGAATATGATCAGGTAAACCTTTACTAAGGTCCACCTCCACACAAATTCTAGCAATTGTAAAAATTCATTTTACATTTATGTTCAGGTTTTTCTTGATGTAAATCCCGAGTGTATTCTCGATTCCTTCTAATACTTTATGATACCAAAAATGAAGAGGAATATTATGAAATCTGACCCGCACCAGCATTTTGGAAACCACAATTGTATTGGCATCGAAGCCCTGGAACCATGTGGTCATGAAAAGACCTACACTGCATAAAAACCAGGGCAATGCCTCGAGAATTTTTTTTTTGATGCGGACCCAATATTAATTGAGAGGACCCAAGGATGGTGGGCAGATAATCAGGTGCTCAAAATTATGCTCAAAAAACAAAGTTTTCAGAATGGTGTGGAACCTAAATGACCATGTAGTGATCGTCATCTTGAATCCAACACAACTTGTTTCATCCAAAACCGACTCCGTATGTGAAAGTTATGATGTGCTGATTGTTTTCCCAAACAGGAAAATTTGGTGTAGGAGCTAGCAGGGATGCTGACTGGGCATCCGTATTGCCCAGTCAGCAAAAAAAGTATTCCTTAGAATATTATGTGGAATATCCTTAGAATATTCCTTACAGATGGCATCATCATACTATGACAAGTGGTGGAATTTCATTGGTTTAATGGTTTATAGGTGGACCAATAGGGAGGTAACACGTGGCTAAGCCTAGGGCCACCACGTGTCCTCCTCGGGGTCAATCAAAATTTTGTTGAGCAGAGGTCAGGTTCGAACCTCCGATCGAGCCCGAAACAACGCCAAGCCTTACCACTCCTCCTGCACGATGGTTCTTAACTTGTATGGGAGGTGGGTTTGAATTATTATTTGTTAATCGCTAGGTTGGGGGCGAGCAGACTTAAGTACCCCCCATATGAAGACACATATCGCATACGTGCAACAAAAAATTCTACCGCCATGGTAACCATCGAACAAGTGGCATGTGACCACCATAACCGCGCGGCAAGTAGTTACATTATATGTGACCATCCAGAGGACTGCCATCGCCTATGCTGCATGTGGTCACTTGGCATTTTTTATGACTAGGCGAGGGTTATAGGAATTTTTAGCGGTCGTACAATTTCACCCACTGCGTAGTGAAATTTTCGCCCAGTTAGCGCTTTTTGGGGCAAAATTGTAGGAATGGTGCCGATTTCTTAGCAATTTGTGGAGAGAATAGTGACCTAACTAGGAGAGGTCATAACTTCTCCATTTTTCGACCAAATTGGATGTAGAAAGAGGCTAAGGAGCCATTTTTGGACATTATGGACTCATTGGAGCAGGTTTTACAAGCGTTTGAGCATTGTAAATACATATTTTTACACTTTTGAGTATAATAGAGAGACCCAAGCCATTGGAAGTTGGATCAAGGAGACATAGCCTAGGAGGGGTGAACTCCTTCATCATGTTCCTATTGTGATGTGTTTTTGGTGATGTTGTGTACATGTTTATTTGTTGTTCAGTCTCTTATTTATGTTAAAATTGCTCATAAAATTCACATAAAAACTCATTTTTCACTTGCGAAATTCATGAATCCTTAAGCAAAATGAAATCATTTTGTTTCTAATCTGACGAGGATCTTAGCATATCAATCTAATATTCTAAATCAAATAGTTTTGGTATCAGAGCACTAAGTTTGTTTTATGGAAGAAGTATTTAACTGTTTGCAAGTTTATGTCATGCTTACAAGGTTAGAACTCAAAAGAGGAGAAGGGGAGTTGGTAGGAAGCCCTGAACTTGGGTCATGGGGAAGGAGAGCAAGGTTTCCACAATCTCCAACACCAGTTCAACCTCAAGTTGCAGTTGAGACTCCAGAGAGCATGTCTTATGAAGGAGAACCTACAAACATGACAGAATATGAGAGGACCTCCAGAAAGGATTTCTTTGATATGACAGAGATAATGAAGGTCCTCTATGAAGAGAGGAATATCGGTCTGCAAGGGGAAAGTTCCAAACCTACCAAAGGAGAAGGTTATTCAAGTGGAGATAATGAAAAATGAGGTAATTGAAATGAGACAAACCTCCACCCTCTCCAATATATTCTTCATATTCTTCTTCACAAGCATCTTCACCCTCTTCCACTAACATAACCCTTACTTATACTCATCATCATACTTCAAAAGGAATTGGTAAATCAACTTTTTTAAAACTTGATGTTAAATTTCAGTTGCCTATGTATAATGGTGAAGTGAATGTATAGAAGCTTGATAATTGGATTCATCAGTTGGAGGTCTATTGCAAAATTCAAAACCTTCAAGATGATGACATAAAGATTCAGTTAGCTTCCTTGAGAATTGAGGGTGCAACATTATTATGGTGGGAATCAAAGACCCAAGAGGAGATAAAAAAACACAGTAAGATCTCAATTTCTTGGATTGATTTCATTGTTGCAATAAAAATAAAATTCTACCCTCTAGCTTATACGTAGAAAGCCATCATGAATTGGTAGAACTTTAGACAACTTAAAGGTCAAAATGTGCAATATTACACCCAAGAATTCAGAAAAAGGTTTTTAATGTTAGGTGTAAATTTGCAATCACAGGACACGTTGCTGAAGTACATAGTGGGTTTACACAGTTACCTTAGGCATACTATCTTAATGTTTAATCCCAATAATCTAGATGATGTGTGTATGCAAGCCACTCATCTTGAAGCAAGAGGCAAAAAAAAACTCGAGAATAAGGTAGTATAATGCCATTTAAGGGCAAAGAGAAAGAAAAGGGTTTCAAAGGAAAGAAAAATGCATCCATTAAAAGGAAGGAGAGAAAATAATATCTAAACATTTTTCCAAAGAGGGTCATGATGAAGCTCATCGTTGGAAGCTTCATCCCGAAATGAAACCAAAAAAAATCAACAACAAAGGAAAAGAAAAGACAGATGTCATCATTCAAGAGGATTTGGGATCTAATTCGGGTGATGAAACTAAAATTACAGCCATGGGTATAAAAGAAAAAGAATCCATTGCTACCACTAGTTATTAAAATTCACAAAATGAAACTCCAAATGAAAAGAGGAGAATAGAACTTTTCACATAAGGGTGATCTCAAAACATACAAAAATCGACACACTTTTTGATAGTGGGTCTCAAGCTAACTGGATATCTAACGACTTAGTCAAACAACTTAATCTTGAAACCATTTTACATCCCAATCCATATCCATTGGATTGGATATGCAAGGACACAAACTTAGAGGTTACAAGAAAATGTATTCTTTGGTTTGCAATCATAGCGAACTTCATTGACGAAGTTGAATTAGATGTTGTATCGCTTGATATATCAGGAATTGTTTTGGGTAGTCCTTACCTTTATGATAGAAAATAAATTTTCTATCGTCATGAAAACAAGTACCACTTGTTCAAATATGGTGTGGAGTATATTGTGAGAGATCATCACAAGAAACTAAATCTTTCATTAGTTAATGTAGGGCAAATGAAAGGACTAGTGAATTCAAGCAAGAATTTAGTGCTTCTTATGATCAAACCCAATGTTGTTGTTCATTATGAAGCGTTTGATGGTTGTAATTAAAAATTGAAAACTGATTTAGTTGATGTAGTTAACCATGATGATGAGGTGTTTCATAAAGCAAAAGGACTTCCTTCCAAGAGGAGAATCCAACATGAAATACCATTGTAGCAAAGGTGTCTTCTTTCTAACATTGACATGCACGAGATGTTAAGAAGGGAAAGTGCAAGAATAACAAAGAAAATACAAGGATCGTTGAACAAAAGGATCATCTGACCATCTCCTTCACCATGTGGTGTACCTACTGTTTTCGTGCCTAAGAAAAATGGTAAGCATTTCATTGAATGGGATTCAAGAAGTGGTTTTCATCAAAATAGAGTTGTTTAAGGAGACATATGGAAGACGAAATTCAAAACCAAGCAAGGTTTGTTTCAATGGCTTGTTATGATTTTTGGTATTTTCCATGCTCCTACTACTTTCATGCATATGAAGCAAGATGTATTGAAGCCAATTCTAGACTTGATAGTCTACTTGGATGACATTTTCATTTTCAGAAAATTTCATTATGAACATGTCATGAGTGAGAAAAAAATACTTGATGTCATATGTCAAGAACATTTATTTTTGAATATGTCAAAGTATATTTTGGATAAAAAGTCTTTGATGTACTTGGGCCATGATATTGGAGAAGGTGAGTTGAAGTTAGACCTCTCCAAGATTGATGCCATTATGGATTGGTCAATGCTTAAGATAGTCATTTGGATAAGATGTTTTTTGGGAGTAGCCCAATGTTGGAGGAAAGATTTTGTTAATTTTTATTCTATTGTAGCTCATTTGCATTCTTTGACAGTTGTGCAAAAGGTCTTCCAATGGGGAGGCGAAAAAAAAGAGGCATTTGATGCTTTGAAACAAAAGATCAGTTCAGCCTTTATGCTTGTTCTTCTAAACTTGAAAAAGAAATTTGAGTTTCAGGTTGATGTATGCGACTATGCCATGGGTGTAGTCTTTATGCAATGTGGTAAGCCAATTTCTTTTCATTTAGAAAATTTCAATGGTGCAGTGTTTAAGTTGCAACGACAAAGGCACTTTCATTGGATGGTCTTTCTTCTACTATTCCACTCAGTCAAAAGGTATAAGAAAGGTATAAGCGACAAGTTTGTTGATGTACTTTCTAGGCCTATAGCTTGTATAACTACTTTCCTCAAGCATCATTTTGTTTTACATGAAAGTTATGTTCAGAAAAATACATACTTTCAAGATGTACATTCAAGCTTGAGTCAAAGGAATCAAGTGGAGGAATTTTTTTACCATTTGCATCATCATGTGTTGTATCATCTTCGTAAGAAGGATGTTGCTACTCATAGTAACATGGAAAAAGCCAAATAGTTCATTGAATGAATCCACATGGTACATCAAACAATGCAAGAACAACTTGAAAAGGGTGAAGGCAAGTACAAAGCAAGGCACGAAAAGCATCGTGTAGATCACAAGTTCCAAGTCAGTGATAAATGGATCGAGATTGGAAACGTGACAGAATTGTACCCTCACTTGTTGGACAGCTAAAAGTGATCTTTTGGGGTCCCAAAGGCTTCCAATGTGGAGGAGTGATCAGGTGCTCAAAATTATGCTCAAAAATTAAAAAAATTCAGAATGGTGTGGAACCTGAATGACCACATAGTGTTCATCATCCTGAATCTGATGCAACTTGTTTTGTCCAAAACTGACTCCATATGTGAAATTTATGTTGTGCTGATCGTTTTCCCAAACAGGGAAATTTGGTGCAAGAGCTAGCAGGGATGCTGACTGGGCATCCAGACAACCCAGTCAGAAAAAATTATATTCCTTGAAATATTCCATGGAATATCCTCAAAATATTCCTTATAGGTGGCATCATCATACTATGATAAGTGGCAGAATTTCATTGGTTTAATGGTTTATACGTGGACCAATAGGGGGGTGACATGTGGCTAAGCTTGGGGCCGCCACGTGTCCTCCCCGGGGTCAATCAAAATTTTTTTGGGAAGAGGTTGGGCTCGAACCTACAACCTCTCCTAGAACAACACCAAGCCTTCCCACTCCTCCTGCATGATGGTTCTTAATTTGCATGGGAGGCGGGTTTGTTTTATTATTTGTTAACCGTCAAGTTAGGGCGGTGGGTGGACTTAAGCGCCCCCCACATGAACACACACATCGCCTACCTACAACAACAAATGCTACCACCATGGTAAGCGTCACCACGACTGTTGGACAAGTGACATGTGACCACCATAACCAGGCGGCCAACAGTTACATTATATGTGACCACCCAGAGGACTGCCACTGCCTAATCACTGCATGTGAAAAGGGTCACTTGGCATTTTTTATGACCATGCGGAGTTATAAGAATTTTTAATAGCCTTACAATTTCGCCTGCTGTGCAGTGAAATTTTTGCCCAATTAGTGCTTTTTGGGGAAAAATTGTAGGAATGGTGCTAGTTTTTTAGCAATTTGTAGAGCGAATAGTGGCCTAACTATGAGAGGTCATAACTTCTCCATTTTTTGACCAAATTGGATGCAGAAGGAGGCTAGGGAGCCTTTTTTTGACATTTTGGACTCATTGGAATAGGTTTTAGAAGCATTTGAGCATTGTAAACACATCTTTTTACACTTTTGAGCATAATAGAGAGGCCTAAGCCATTGGAAGCTGGACCAAGGAGACGTATCCCAAGAGGGGTGAAATCCTTCATCATGTTCTTGTTGTGATGTGTTTTTGGTGATGTTATGTGCATGTTTAAGATGCTATTCAGTCTCTTATTTATGTTAAAATTTCTCATAAAATTAACATAAAAACTCATTTTTAACTTGCAAAATTCATGAATCCTTAAGCACAATGAAAGCATTTTGTTTCTAATTTGAGGAGGATCTTAGAACAACAATCTAATATTCTAAATCAGATCATCAGACCCACCCATATTGTTTTGCGTGGGTTTTCACATGATTTTGGGTATGATGGTTTTATGCCCATGGTATTTTGAAAATCTGGTCAAGGGAACTATTGTTATGTTCTAATCCAGAGTTAATGGATTGGGGTTTATGAATGCTTCAACATGTATTTATATGTATTGTAACATTGAAAAGAATATAATGAAAAATCAATCTAGTAGTCCCGATTTTGGGATCTAGGGTAAAATCTTTATGTATATTTTCTTTTTGTTCTCGCCATTGTTAATTTTCCTGTTTGGAGAATCTGTTTGCAGGTAATTTCTATACAGGGTTAAAACCTATAGATCATTAAATTGATACTTGGTTTGTTAAAATTTTAAAAGCGTTTTGCATGTTTCTAAATCACCATTTAAAAGCTTCAGATAAAATTATATGTGAAAACTTGTACCACAATTGCAGCAAATAATTGAAACAATAAACCACGCACGAGAAAATGACACCAAAAATGTGATAATAGAGTTCAGTTATCTCAAAGCCTACATCTCTGGACCTAATCTTCAATGGGGAGGCCTCTTTATTAAATATTTAAAACCATCAAAATAAATCAAAACTACTCATGACTAGTCTTACTATATTATGCTCGACCTCAAGAATCTATAGAAACTAATGACACTCAAAAAGGCCTTCTACAACTCCCACAATAAGAATTCAAAGTTTCTCTATGTCGCTGGTCTGCCTCTACATAAAAACCACTTCACTGCGTATAAATTGCAACTTGCAACTCCTTGGCTTCTAGTGTGTTGGATAAGATTTTTAATTGCAACTTGCAACTCCTTGGCTTCTAGTGTGTTGGATAAGATTTTTATAATAATGCGGGGGAGGTCAGCGGTTCCTACTACCTCCCCATACCCCTTGGTTCAATCAAATACAAAATGATTGTTTTGATATGGTAACAACCATATCCCACCATATCATGTATTCTATATATATTACAATTTGTTTATTTGACATGGCTTATCCACCATATTGTAACCATCCCCACGAATATGAATATAATATTATATATTTGAACCATATATAATATATGGTTACCACCATATATTCCAACAACCCTTTTAAACTCACGTTGAATCATCCAATGAAATTATTATGTTTGGAGAATTGGCTATGGCAGAGCTTATGGGAGCTGCCAACCTTAGCGGCGTGATGACAGCGTTGGCGGAGCTGCTAGATATGCGGGCTATGTTCTCCTTTAATTTTGTTTAACAACCGTATGACAATAAATATAATGCAACGATAAAAAATATGTGGTATAGTGATAAGCATCGAGATTGTTTGTCAATTGGTCGAGGTATCGAAGCTGACTGGTCCATGTTTGATATGTTCTATAGAAACATCCCGAAAATTTTCCGCCTAAATATAGTCCTGTCCCGATAACAAAGAATCTCATGAAGATCACTTTAATTCTTAAATATTTCATGCTAGCAAGGTTATGAAGATCACTTTAAGAAATGCTAGCAAGTTCATGAAGATCACTTTAAGAAATATTTTATGCTAGATAACACTGAATATGTTGAAGATAAATTTTACTCCTGTCCCAATAACAAAGAATCTCATGAAGATCACTTTAAGAAATATTTCATGCTAGCAAGCTCATGAAGATCACGTTAAGAAATGCTAGCAATCTCATAAAGATCACTTTAAGAAATATTTTATGCTAGATAACAAAGAATCTCCTGAAGATAAATTTTAATCCCGTCCCGATAACAAAGAATCTCATGAAGATCACTTTAAGAAATATTTCATGCTAGCAAGCTCATGAAGATCACATTAAGAAATACTAGCAATCTCATGAATCATGGAGATCACTTTAAGAAATATTTCATGCTAGCATGAAACCTCATGGGCATACAACACGAGGATGTTATTTTCATATTATTTCCTCACATATGAAATATTTCATGTGTGCATGAAACCTCATGGGCATACAACACGAGGATGTTATTTTCATATTATTTCCTCACATATGAGGGAAAAGCCTCAACCTAGTATTTTTCATTACCTTCCAATTCCATTCAAAGCTGGGATTTTGACCACATATTTGTTAAAAAGTTGGGCATACAACACGAGAGCCGACAACAAAGAAGCTCATTTTTCATTACCTTCTAGTTCCATTCAAAGCTGGGATAATTTTGACCACATATTTGCTAAAAAGTTGGGCATACAACACGAGGACCGATAACAAAGAATCTCATGAAGATCACTTTAAGAAATATTTCATGCTAGCATGAAACCTCATGGGCATACAACACGAGGATGTTATTTTCAGATTATTTCCTCACATATGAGGGAAAAACCTCAACCTAGTATTTTTCATTACCTTCTAGTTCCATTCAAAGTTGGGATAATTTTGACCACATATTTGTTAAAAAGTTGGGATACAACACGAGGATGTTATTTTCAAATTATTTCCTCACATATGAGGGAAAAGCCTCAACCTAGTATTTTTCATTACCTTCCAGTTTCATTCAAAGCTGGGATAATTTTGACCACATATTTGTTAAAAATTTGGGCATACAACACGAGGACCGATAACAAAGAAGCTCATTTTTCATTACCTTCCAGTTCCATTCAAAGCTGGGATAATTTTGACCACATATTTGTTAAAAAGTTGGGCATACAACATGAGGACTGATAACAAAGAAGCTCATGAAGATCAATTTAAGAAATATTTCATGCTAGCATGAAACCTCATGGGCATACAACATGAGGATGTTATTTTCAGATTATTTCCTCACATATGAGGGAAAAGCCTCAACCTAGTATTTTTCATTACCTTCTAGTTCCATTCAAAGATGGGATAATTTTGACCACATATTTGTTAAAAAGTTGGGCATACAACACGAGGATGTTATTTTGAAATTATTTCCTCACATATGAGGGAAAAGCCTCAACCTAGTACTTTTCATTACCTTCCAGTTCCATTCAGAGCTGGGATAATTTTGACCACATATTTGTTAAAAAGTTTGGCATACAACACAAGGATGTTATTTTCAGATTATTTCCTCACATATGAGGGAAAAGCCTCAACCTAGTATTTTTCATTACCGTCCAGATCCATTTAAAGCTTGGATAATTTTGACCACATATTTGTTAAAAAGTTTGGCGATGATAAAACTCCTCCAATTTTAGTCATGGAACTATCTAGAGTTAAAATTTATAGTAAAGAAAAGATTAAACATTTTAATAAAATCTTTGTATCTTTGTTGAATAAAATTCCTGAAACTTATAGGCTTGTGGTAGATTTCTAGATTGAATTTTATACTATCACTTTGTGATCATTTATGTCCATATTTGTAAAAAGCATTGCTAAGATTGTTTTAACAAAGGAAACATTAGAATACTTGAATGTAGAAAAGAAAATTTTGATCATCACTAGCAAGGCACCCATAGAAGAGAGAAAATGTGCTCCTCCTACAAAGAAATTATCCTTCAAAGAAGAAAAGAAAGACAAGGACACTTTTGATATGGACAACTTACATAAACTCGTAAGTAGTCTTGCCAACAACATTGTTGACCTCAACAAAATTGTAGGAATTTAATCATAATTTAAAAGTCCTTTTAGGCAATTTTATAAAAGGAATCCTTCTCCTCCTCCTTACTATCAAATTTCTTATGTGAATGATGAAGAAGTTCAAGAACGAGAACAAAGACAAGAAGAAAGTGACGATCATGTCCCAGAGGAAAATGTTATTTTGGACGTATTTGAAGGAATTATTGATGCAATGGAGAATATTTACATGAATATGTTAATACAGTAAGAACCAAGAGCAAGGGATCACCAGCTTCTACTTTAGATCTTTCACCGTCTTCTTCAACCCTTGCAACACTTGCAAAAAATGCTCCTAAAAAGCCAACTCAACAAGATAGTTCAACTACTTAAACCTTGATTGTATTAGAGAATTTTGATTATGATACAGTGGAGGACATGAAGAATACTAGAGCTAAAATTTCCCTTTTGAATTAACGAAGTTAAAATAACAGAGAAATAGCATGTTAAGAGTTTTAGATGTCACTGAAAAGAAGACCCCTACTGCAAAAAAAAGAAGAAGAAGAAGAAGAAGAAGAAGACCACCCGTGACTAAAGATAAAGGGAAAATTGCCCCATCTTCCTCTAACAAAAATAAATAGGTTAGTACTAATTTTATTCTAATAGGAGACAAATAAAACTCTCATATGCCCCATTCTAATTAACTTTTTAAAATTCTAATAGAAATATATGCAATTGTTTAGTTGGCTCAAAAACTTCTTCTAATATAATGCTTTATTAGATATGCATGAAAATTAATATTGAACCCTAGTACCCCACTACTCAAATCGTGCAACTTGATAGATCAAAAGTAAATTTGTTGGGAGAAATTAAGTCCTTATTAGATTGGCCTCTAATCTCAAAGTGCATTAAATAAAAAGCATAGTAATTGACAATATACCTAAATCCTATGGTTTGTTGTTGAGTTGAGACTGGCCCTAAAAATTAAATGGCTATTTCGCTATAAATTGGTCTCATCTTTGGCTCCCATATAAAGGTGAGCCCAATCGGATAAAATTTGAATGAGAAAAACACATGAAGGATACAATAATCAATATCAATGATGATAATGTACCTGTCATGTTCTAAAACACTATACTTGGAAACTACTCTACTGATTCTTTCTTTGGTAATTTTGTCGTAGATAGTTCTCCTTTAATTCATTCTTCTTTTGAAAATTAGAAATGGAGAATTTCTCCCAAACGAATTCTTCTAAATGTGTTAGTATTCAACATAATCCTATACATAAACTTGTAGATAATTAACGTTGGTCATTATTTTTTATGGCTCCAAACCTAACAATGGTGTTGGAGTAGGTTGCATGTTATAAAGTCCTACTCGATAAAGAACCATGCTAGTTTGTAGGCTTGAATTTTAGTGCACAATTAATGTAGCTGAGTAGGAGGATTTGAGGATTTGATACAAGGTCTAAAGAAATCCATCAACATGAAAGTACAATACCTCAAGGTTTTTTGGGATTTGAAAATTATTGTTAAACAAGTAAAGGACATTTTTTTTTTTTTTCGTAGAAAAAAGTCGTAATTTTATTCATATAGATAAAATTACATTTTGTAGATGCCAGAGGCATATGCAGATGGTTGTTCCTGAAATGACAGGTAGCAAACAGAGAAATAACACAAAATAGCAGACCATTGATTCTGTAATGACAGGAAGTAACATAAATAGAATAACAGAAAAATGATAAGTTCCAGCATGCCTAAACTTTCCTAGCCTTCTTCTTCTCCACCTGTCGCCATCCTCCAGAGTCAGGTGTGGATGTAATAATAGCTAGATGATTTTCCATTGGGTTCAATTGAAGTTCTTTGTCAGATTCTGAGCCCTCTGATCCATGGGTTCGTTTGATGCCACTGACTTCCATTTGTAACTCTTGCTGCAGATCTGAAATGTGTGGCCCCAAATGAGTGGTTGGGGCATTTACTTCCTGATTTTGATTCTGTCTCATTTGGGTGTCTGGTTCTGTCTGGTTCTCGGTAGGCTCCACATTTATGTCTTCTTCTTCCAGTGGGGCGGTGTGCTGCCAGCCTTTGGGCTTTTTTTGTTGTTTCTTGGTTCTCCTAGGGTCCTTTCTAGCAAAAGGGTAGTCGTATTGAAGGTGCCTTGTTTTCATGCAGCCCCTACACCAGAACACTGTGTTCTCATAATCAAGCTGTTGTATCCATTGAGAATTATTGAAGTTCAGCGTGATGTGGTTAGGTAGCCCCTGACTCAAGTCCACTTCTACACACATTCTTGCAAATGTAAATATTCCCCTTATAGCTCCGTCTTCATCCATTTTGAGGAATTTCTCAAGGGTGTTCCCAATGGCTGTTAATGCTTTATGATGCTAAAAATGTAGAGGGAGCCCATGTAGCCTTACCCATACTGGAATCTTTGAGACTATCATTGTATTGGCGTCGAAATCAGAAAACCAGGGGGTGGTGAAAAGGCTAGCACTGCCCCAGAACCAAGGCCCATGATTGATTATACTGTCTTTTTCTTGTTCTGTGTTGAATCTAACTATGAGAAACCCTTTAGGGCATAGGTAAATTTCACAGTTAGATGTCCAAGTTGAGTAGATCCATTGGTGCAGGGCATTTGATTTTGGCCAGAAACCATTAAATCTACAAATTACTGCGTTTTTAGATAAGTCATTATGTAAAATTATTACCTCTGGCATAGATACTTGTAGCGTTGGTGATTCTGGCTTTTGTTCAACAATGTAGGGTCCTGGTAATTTTGATGGTGGTGTTGTTGTATTTTTCATTTTGTCCTTCCCTTTTACTGCATCCCGAAAGGTACATATATTTATTGACCTGGTTCTAGTGCTTCCGCCCCGCAGTCGGAGATTTAGAAAGATGGTTGAATCATTGGAAATGCCATAGTGTTGGAGGGTTTGGTTGTCCTGCAAACTGTGTCCTGAGCATATGAGGTTTTGAAAATATGTTGGGGCTCCAAGGAGACCCTGGATTTCCTCTTTTAACTCAAGTATGCTCCTTCCCTTACTGATTCGCATGCAAAAGTGTTTTCCCTCGATCGATTTGATCAAGATTTGGACCAGATCTGTGTCCGTGCGAAGTGTATCAGTCTTGTAAGTCCCTCTATGAATAGGATCTGCACACATGCAAGGTAGATCAGGCTTGTGGAGTCCTTTCTTTGCTGGATCAGGCCGATTGTGATGTATCTCTTTCTCCGGAGCGCAAGCTTCTTCATTAAACTCCTCGGCTTCATCAGCCGCTCTTGCTCTGAATCCAATCCTGCGGGGTGATTTCCAATATTTGTTGCTGGGCAATGCGGGTCGGCTGAGATTCAGTCTCCTGGGAATCGAACAGTGGGCAGTACAAGCAACAGCTTGCGCCATGCTCACAGCCTGGTGACCAAAGCAGATACCGAGGAGTTTAATGCCCATTTCCTTCAGTGTCTGCAACAGAAGGCAGAACTTCAATTTCCAAACATCGCTTCCGAAGGCATCATAACGACTTCCAGTGATCACGAATCCACCATATTTGTAGAGATCCTCCATATCAGGAAACTGTCCATCTACAAGTCTAAAAAGTTCCCACGTTTCCCCCGTCTCGCTCAAGAAGTTTTTATAGAGATCGAAATAACCTCCATATTTCTTCTTCACATAGGGTTGATCTGGCACACATAGCAAAACGTTGAATCGCTTCCCCATAGTCATTTTCAGATCTGTAAATTGCATCTCCTGATTTCTTGTGGCAGAAAACCTCACAGATATATACCCACGCTGGACTACGCAGGTTTGAAGCGTCTGGCTGCAGGAGAGGAGCCATTTCTCTGTAGGCGATGGCACTAAAAAAACCCTTTCAGTATCGTAATGAGAACCATTCACCGGAACCCCAAGCCATGGAACGCCATCGAACACTGTAGCAGGTTCAGGGACGATGACGACGACAAACAAAACTCTGCGAGAGAAAACCCTAGCACTCACCATCGCTCTCCGTGAATCTTCCTCTATCCAAGTAAAGAACATTATTCATTATGTCTTAAACCATTTGAATGATTATCAACAAATTTTCCTTGACTTGATTTGTCATCTTTTTGCATTTAATATTAGTGTTATTCGAAAAGCACAAAATGTTGATGCAATCCTTCTGGGTAATGTTTCCTCTAAGATGATACCCATAGAGGAATTCACTCTAGATGGATTCTCAATTGAGCTACTATTTAGGCTTTTTGTGCCTAACAAATTTCAAGTTGGAGAATTTTCAATGATGATGATGACGTCCTATATTTCCTCACTTCAGAGAAAATTTATTCAAACACTATCATTCATGAAGACAGATTTCATGATAAATGTTGAAAATGCAGCAAGAAAACCTAGTTTTGACTCTGCCTTGGTCAAACTAGAATAAAATTCTAATTTCCACATCAATAGACAACTTGGATGATGTTAACTTGTGTATCATGACTTGTGTCACCTAGTTAACTTAATAAATTTGAGTTAAGGAAGCTTGAGTTCAACTCTACATGATTGATTGCTAATTTGTAGCAATATATTTCAGTTAATTTTATTTATTATTAGTTTACTAGTTCTAACTGTCATAAGAACAAGCAGGGATCAAGTTGTGAAAGTGGAACTTCAACTACACTCAGTGATCAACCAATTAACTAATCAATCAACCCAATAATTGTTTCCTGTAGATAATTCGAGTTACCCAGTTGAGATGGAGATTCCAAGGCAATGCACTATCAGTTCTAGCATATTCCCATGTGTACAGGTGGTGTATGCAATAGAGATTGACCTAAGGCTATTGTGCAATTCCTGAGAGTGAAATTCCTAAAAAAATAGGGGAAATTTCCCAAGGGAACAATGCAAGGAAATAGGAGCTTGGGAAGGCTTGAAATTGGCTAAGTGTTGGCCAGGTTCAGACTGTTAGGCAGAGGGGTAGACTATACACTTGCAGGGTGTGCTTAGGCTTGAGAAAGCATTGTATTTCTTCTATATTCTCTGATTATTGCAATATATATAGTAAGGGGTTTTGAGCAATTTACTTCCCCTAGATAAATCTATGTGCATATGCGATGTTTATTTTTACATGTATATGATTCTTGTTTTAGATGGTGAATAACTTCCGTAAATCAGTAGAGTAGCTTCAAGTCTTTTGATCTAGAAAATTTCATGAGAAATATTGAATCTACACATTAATTTCTACATGGTACCAGAGTTGGAATCATTGTAGATTAGAGATTTCAAATTTGTCATTATAGGAGATTCGAATTTGTGGACTAGGGTTGCAGTTTTTTGTTAGGTCCCTATAATACTAGTGATTACTCCATTACTATTGTAGTTGTATCCCTTATTAATATTGTTGTGCCCCTATTGTCCCCATATTGTTATTACTGTGCCCCATAGAATCCCTCTATTGTTATTTTTGTGCCTTTATATTATTATTGTTAGGTCGGCTGGGTTATATTGTGATTCCTTAGACTCATATATATAGAAAGGAGGTTTTGTCATTTGAATCATCAAGGAATCATTCATTTGTGTAATGTAAAGGAGGTTGCCCCCTTGAACAGGCTGAATTCCAAGGCATTGATCTATCTTTTCTATCTTTTTGTGAGCTAGTTTCATAACATTTGGTATCAAAGCTTTTGGATTCTAGGGTTTCGCTGCTCTAAATAGGTTATCGTGGCATTTTTGCTATAACTCTTTTCTGCGATGTTTTAGAAGTGAAAAAAAAACCCATTGAAAAGAAATCACGTTGAACCTTGGGTCCGAATTTCAGAGCTTTTCTCGCTATATTTGCAGAGATATGATCTAAGGAACTTGGTCTTTTTGCAGACTCCTGCATTACATTCCAAATAGTTGACCTCGGTAAAATCATCATAACTTTCTCTTTGAGCATTAGATTGAAATTTCGTAAGAAGGTACAGAAAGAGAACAGGCTGTAGTTTCTTGTATATATTTTCCAGAGCCAAAGGTTGAAATAGGGACACGTGGCATGTCATACAAGTTCGCTCTACTGAACTAGTCTATAATCAGGTCACTGTGAGAGATTTGGCATAACTCTTCCTTGGAGAATCCAATTTGGATTATACTGGTGGCATTGGAAAGAAGACATAGAGGGCTACTATAGGACGAAATTTCAAAACTAGATGATCTGATTACAGAGATACATTAGAGGCAATATAGAGCTCCTACAAAGTGAAAAAAGGTGTGTAGATTTTTTTAAATTCTTGCTTAAGCTTGGTTTGAAAAATTATTTTGAAGGAATTAAAAGGGCATAGTAGAGCGTCACTGATGCCCCGAGGAAAGAAAATGAAAACACCTAGTAAGCAACCTAAAAGCTCTAGCATGACTCATGAAGAAGAGGAAGAAATGCTACATGATATATCAAAATTACAAGACCAAGTGCAACAAATGTCACTCTCACAAAAGATAATAGAAGTTTAAGATAAATGGTGTGGAAGCTAAGATGAATGGAATGGAAGCTAAGATGGACAATTTGAAGATAGATTTGAACACACATTTGAAGATAGGCATGGTTGATTTGAAGACAGATTTGACAAATTTTCTACAAGAAATACTTACTAATGGTGAAAGGGTAGTAAAGGAAACTCATGATGTGAACAAAATAAATGTTAATCTTGATTTCATAGAATCTAATGTTGGATTGAAGACCCACCATATTCCAAAAATCGATATGAGGAAGTTTTATGGCAAGGATCCCGCAACATGGATATTACAGATGGAGCAATTTTTCGATCTCAATAATGTGTAAACACACAAAAGGTACGTATTGCAACTTTATATTTGGAACCAAATCAGTTTCTATGGTATCAATGGCTTTTCTCTTGTAAACAAATTATCACTTGGGAAATTTTTACGAAAGAATTGACAACACATTATGAGGATACAAAAAGAAACACTTTTTTTAGCCAATTGATAAGTCTCAAGCAAAAGAATTCAATAATGGAGCACATTGAGGAGTTCCAAAAATTGAACATAAGGGTAAAAAATATTCCAGAGGAGCATAGGATTGATGTGTTCATAGGGACTTTAAAGGATAATATCCAACATGATGTTCGCCTTTGGGAACCTGATTCATTAGAGAAGGCATTCAGGTTAGCAAGAAAGATGGAAAGCAAAATTATGGCAACTAGGAAGCATACCACTCACAACTATAAAGATGGAAGTGTTGTCGCTGCTAGTCTTCCACAACTTATAAGGTTGACACCACAACAATTGGAAGCAAAAAGAGCAAAAGGGCTTTGTTACATTTGTGATAGCAAATACACTAAAGGTCATAAGTTGCTGAGAATAAATTATTCTACATAGATTGTGAAGAGGAAGAAGAAAAGGAGCAAGAAAGGTCAAAAGAAGAGGATATACCCCAGGAACAAAGCCTAGATAATGAATCCGACGATATCTTGTAATGCATTGGCGTGAATTACCACTCCTCAAACCATCAAGATAGAAGGACAAATCAAGAAGAAAAAGGTAATAGTGTTGATTGATTCAGGAAGTACCCACAATTTTATTCATTGTAAGGTAGCAAAAGAATTGAATTGCTTCTTATATCCAGCACCGGAGTGTCAAGTGATGGTTGCCAATGGAGGAACAATAAATTGCTCTGGAAAGTGCCATAATATCAAGCTATCCATGGGAGAATATGTATTGACTAGCCTAATGCTTTCCATTCCAATGGAAGGTGTTGATGTTGTACTAGGAGTCCAATGGCTACAATCCTTGGGTACAATAGCTTTTAATTTTCAAGAACTTTTCATGAAATTTTCTATGAAAGGAAAGGAAGTTGAATTAAGGGTATTGCATGGAAACCAGGAAAGATAATCAGCTCTAACGGTATGACAAAGCTTCTAAAAAAGAAACAAAGGGGTGTAATTGCACAATTATGTTCGCTAGATGTTTCCACTTTTATGGTGTAATTTCCATCATGCATGCATTGGCTAAGTACCGATAGTATTTGGTAGGCAACAGGTTCAGGGTGAGGACTGATCACAACAACCTCAAGTTCTTTTTGGAGCAGAAGCAGCCACAGGAGAGGCAACAAAAGTGGATCAGTAAGATCCAAGCATATGACTTTGACATTGAGTATGTCAAAGGTAAGAACAACGTGGTAG
>APFE030078325.1:0-21317 GCA_000404065.3 Pinus taeda | reverse complement strand
AAACCTTTATTGTGGAATGTGATGCTTCAGGAAATGGAATTGGTGTTGTTTTAATGTAAGATGAAAGACCCATTGCTTTTGAAAGTCGTCCAATAGGGGGAAAGTTTTTACACAAAGCTATTTATGAGAAGGAAATGTTGGCAATACTACATGCACTTAAGAAATGGCGACCCTACCTAATGGGAAGACACTTCAAGGTAAAAACAGATCATGTTAGCCTTAAATAATTTTTAAAACAAAGATTATCCTCTGAAGAGCAATAAAAGTGGGTCACAAAGATGTTGGGTTATGACTTTGAAATCATCTACAAAAAAGGAAGGCAAAATGTGGTGGTAGATGCACTCTCAAGAAAGGATGAGGATTTGGAAGCATTGTTGTGTGCCATTTTTATTATCCAACCAGATTGGATAAATGAAGCAAGGGAGGAATGAAAGAATGATGAAGAAGTGTGGGCACTTATTCGAAAGTTACAACGAGATTCCACTACATCTGATACATTTAGCTGGAAAAATGATTCATTATGGTACAAAGATCACTTATACCTCTGTAAGAATTCCCAACTCATGCAAAAGATTCTTATGGAATTGCACACTTCTCCCTTAGGAGGGCACTTAGGATTTTTGAAAACTTACCACAGGCTTAAGAAGGAATTTTTTTGGGATGGCCTTAAATCGGATATTCAAAAGTTTGTGGCAGAATGTTTGGTTTGCCAACAAAATAAAGTTGAAACAATTAAGACACCGGGTCTATTACAACCTTTATCCATTCCAAGCCAACGTTGGGAGGAGGTTTCAATGGATTTTATCACAGGTTTACCCAAGTCTGAGGGAAAGAGTGTCATCATGGTGGTAGTTGACAGAATTACCAAGTACGCACACTTTTGTGCATTATCACATCCATTTAAAGCCAATACAGTTCCTACTGCATTTATGGAAACAATTCAAAAGCTACATGGAAGCCCAAAGATTATTGTAAGTGACAGAGATCCCATTTTCACTGGAAATTTTTGGACAACATTATCTTCTTGTCTCAGTACTCAGTTAGCTCATAGCTCATATTATCATCCTCAATCTGATGTGCAAACTGAGATAGTAAAAAATTGTTTGGAAGGATATCTTCGTTGCTTTGTATCTAATAAACAGACACAATGGGTCAAATGGTTGCCTCTAGATGAATGGTGGTATAACACTTCCTTCCATACAGCAACAAAAATGACCCCATTTATGGCACTTTATGGATATTAGCCACCATCCATCACATCATATTTAAAAGAAAATTCTAAGGTTCAAGCAGTGGAACATCACATCGAACATCAACAACAAGTCCTCCAACTCTTAAAGGATAACCTCGTGTTGGCACATAATAGAAAGAAACAACAGGCAGATCAACATCGCAGTGAAAGAAGTTTTGATGTAGGTGATTGGGTATTCCTACGACTACAACCATATAAGCAAATGTCCCTCAAGCAAGCTAAGAAGGATAATAAATTATCACCAAAGTATTATGGTCCATACAAGGTGCTGCAAAAGATTGGTACTATGGCATACAAATTGGAGCTTCCTGTAGCTTCTCGAGTGCACCCAGTTTTCCATGTTTCATGTTTAAAGAAGGTTATAGGTGACAAGCTCCTAGTTTAAACAATATGGCCAGAACTTGACGTGGAAGGAAAAATTATATTGGAATCGGAAGCAGTCATAGAAACAAGAACTCGACAGCTACAAAATTGATCAACTTCAGAGTATCTCATCAAGTGGAAGAACTTCTCGCTAAAGATTCCACATGGGAGGATGAGACTTTTATATAGAAGCATCCAAAACTACTCAAGCATTGAGGACAACACTTGTTTGAAGGAGAGGGGCATGTTAGGTCCCTATAATACTAGTGATTGCCCCATTACTATTGTAGTTGTATCCCTTATTAATATTGTTGTGCCCCTATTGTCCCCATATTGTTATTACTGTGCCCCATAGAATCCCTCTATTGTCATTTTTGTGCCTTTATATTATTATTCTTAGGTAGGCTGGGTTATATTATGACCCCTTATACTCCTATATATAGAAAGGAGGTTTTTCCATTTGAATCATCAAGGAATCATTCATTTGTGTAATGTAAAGGAGGTTGCCCCCTCGAAGAGGCTGAATTATAAGACGTTGATCTATCTTTTCTATCTTTTTGTGAGCTGGTTTCATAACAATTTTCTTCAAGACTAAGAAGATGGATTTTAATGGACTAAGGCTCAAGTATGCCCTTGAGGCCCACTACAACAAAACATGCAATTTGCGCCAGATTTAGCACCAGAGTTTAGTGCATTTTTCTTCTCAATTGGGATGAGCCTCCTAGCGCTAAATCTGGCTCTATTGTACAATTTTTAGAGCGTCCTTTTTTGTGCAAATTTTGCATTTTTTTTATGCCAAATTTTGCATCATTTTTTGCATCATATTTTGCACCAAGATTTGCATTTGGTTTTACAACAGATTTTTCTTCTATTTTTGTGCCATTTTTTGCATTTATTTTTGCATCATTTTTTGCATCTTGTTTTGTGCCATTCTTTGCTTCTAGTTTTGTGTCATAATTTGCATCGCATTTTACACCATCTTTTACATCTAATTTAGTGCCTTTTTTTGCATCCAGTTTGTTCCAATTTTTGCATCTAGTCTTATGCCATTTTTGGCTTCTAATTTTGTACTTAGTTTTACATCTAATTTTGTGCCAGTTTTTGTGCCTTTTTTAACACCATTTTTTGTATCCAATTTTGCACCATATGTTGAATCTGATTTAGTGCCAAATTTTGCATCCATTTTGCACCATTTTTTGCATTCACTTTTGCGTTTTATTTGTCTCCCTTTTTTTTCATCCTATTTCGCACCATATTTTGTATCTAATTTTGCATCATTTGTTGCATCCAATTTAGCATCATTTTTAACATCATTTCTTGCATCCAATTTTGCATTCTTTTGAGCATCTAAATTTGCATCATATGTTGAATGATATGTTGTGTCCACCTTTTCATCCCATTTTGTGTCTAATGTTACATTCAATTTTGAGCCATTTTTTTGTGAACTTTTGCATTTGTTTTTGCTCCAAGTTTTGAATTATTTGTTGCTTCTCATTTTGCACCTCAATTTGCATCCAAATTTAAGGCATTTTTATGCCCATTTTTGCACCATTTTTTCTACTTTTGTGTCCAATTTTGCATCATTTTTTATGTCCAAATTTGCATCCTTTTTTTTCTGCCACATTTTGTGTTCACATTTGCATCTCATTTTTCACCTAGATTTTAGTTTGAATTTTCAACTAGTTATGCATCATTTTTGGCATCCTTGGTTTCACCCCTTTTTAGACTCATTTTGCATCTCGTTTTGTGTCTTTTATTACATCCTTTTTGCACCCAGTTTTGCAACCTAATTTTACACCATTATTTGCATCCTCATTTTGGTGTCCATTTTTGCATCCTTGTTTGCGCTCAATTTGGTATCTTTTTGTCTGCCTGATTTTGTTCCCTTCTTTGTGTCTAGAGTTTCACCCTTTTTTAATTCTACTTTAAAACCCTTTTTGTGTCATTGTTTGCATATTTTTTTGATGTCTAGTTTAACATCCAATTCTACTCCCAATTTTGCATCCATGGTTACATCCACTTTTGGCTTCTTATTTAGAGTTTTACTTTTATTTCCATTTATGACCCCCTTTATGGGTTCATTTTACTAATTTCAATTACATAGTGAAATATATTACAGTTTACAAATATCATTTTGTTGTAGGATTTAATGCATGTTTAGATAAACATAAAACCCTCTCAGTTTATCCCTGAAACCAGGGGTTAAATTTGACGCCCGTATGCCCGTTTTTTGAGTTTTTACACGTTAAATACTATTGGTTTCCAAATCCGCATGTCCTCGCTGACTGGCCAATAATATTTGAAAAAGTGATATTGACGGGTATAGTGAAATTAACAAGTTTTAATATATATATATATATATATATATATATATATATATATATATACACCACATACTGCAGTGAGGGCACTCGGGAGTCCGCACTCATTTTAATTTCAAATTTGATTTCCCACTTTGTTTTGAAATATCTTGTTGCACCTTGTTATCGGACAACATGCTCTCTTTCATCCAGAGTTTCAGGTTTTTGTTGGTATTGGCCTATGTCTGCAGCGCCATCATAGTAGAAAAGGAGGATTTATTACTATTTCTATGGAGACTACAACGGAAAGAACTTGGACGATTTGTTAGTGAACACTTGCATGACCTTTTAGGCTGACCACAAGAAATTGACTTCATAGAGGCATCGATCTTCCGACAGTATGTCGATAGTGTAAAAGTAGCAAGAAATATTTATCGAATAATATTATTTCGAGTGATAGAAACTACTTTTATTGGCCTTTCTATACTAGGATTGGCTCTTTGACTGTGTTGCTGTTTGCTGATTGGGAAACGGAAAAGAAATCAAAGCGTTTTGACCAGCTGTTTTGGTTTCGCCTTTGGAAATGCTAAGCATTTAGGGGGCCGTTATTTTGGATTTTGAATTGTCCAGGCTTGGCTTCTTCATCTGTAGATCCATGTACCAGCACAGTGTGCTAGTATAAGCTGAGCTTAGCAGAGATTCATGATCCTAAATTTGAACCATAGATCCTTGTAACATTTCAAGATGATAAAAGACATTTCAGGATGATAAAAGAGGAATCCTCGTAACATTTCAGGATGATAAAAGAGGAATCCTCGAGCATAGATTTGAACAATAATTATTAGATTTGAATTTTGAACCATAAAACAATAGGCTTTACTCTTGAGTACACAAAAACTCATGTTTGAGAGAGAAACGAAGGTAGAATGATTTGACATACTATTAGATTTCATATGCGAGCGAAGCAAAGGCATCCCTGAGCATAACTTCATTACATTTAGATTTCATATGTGAGCGAAGCAAAGACATCCTTGAGTATAAATTCATTACATTTGATTCAATAAGCCACTAATCACGCAAAAATGGCAATAATCCAGTCTCTCACTGCGTACTCTCTTAATGAAACCTCGTATTCACTTAGATAAAACTGGTAAAAATAATTATTAAAAGTCAAATGACGGGCCTTTTAAAAATAAAACTATCATAAAAAAATTCACTGATGGGCGAGGGGACCCGTCAAATTTAACCCCTGCCTGAAACCTAGGAAAGACTGATTAAGAGAAAGGTTGTTTTAAGGCTCGGGATTCTTAGTAGATCAAGATGTAGAGTATAGATTAAGAAAAAGAGAAGGAATTCGTATGAGTCCTCACATGCAGGTCTTGTTGGAGTTTTTAGTGTAGCTGGGAAGCAATCCTAGCTAGCTCCAATGCTTGGTCCTACACATAAGAGAGATAAAAAAGCGACCTTCACAACATAATATCTTGATAATTGAAACTATCATAAACATATAAATATTACTGAATAAATAAACATAAACCAAAATCCCATATATTCATTAGTTAAATAGAATAAGTAATGAATAGCAACATATAGAAGGAAGAACAACCAATCTATATTAATAAAGGAGTTGGAGGAAAGTTACAACCATCAGATGCAGTTGTAGCAGCACCTCCCCCAACTCCTAGCTCCAAAACTCTCCATCTCAAGATAGATCTCAGCAATATGACAATACAAGAATTCCCATCCTTTTCTCAATGGCCAAGCCTCCAATATATAGAAAAGTGAAGGCTATGAAGATTTCCCAAATTCCTCATTAGTTCAATTTTGGGAAAATCTTTTGGCTGAAAAATGTTTCCTCATATAAAAATGGAATTTTCCACCTTTTCAATGCTTTTGTGCTTAGGAAAAATATTCCCCATGCTTTATGGCTCTTTCCCACTTCTGTATGCTTTTCCTTTTTAGGAAAAAGCTAAAGATGAGGATAAAGAGATCACTTTCCACCATATAAGTTTTCGAAAGTGATCAAGAGTGTCAAAAGTTAACTCAAGTTTTTTTCCTCGTGACTGAGTGAGAATTTTGGTAACAAAAGTTAGATGAAGGGTACAACTTGTTAAAGACTATGATAACGTGGTCCTCATGGTACATAACTTATATTATAGTCTTATATAGTCTAGGAGAAAGGGGTATTTCAACCAACAACATAGTATTCTCCTCCAAGATGATGAGGAGGTATTTTCATGTATAACACATTTAAGAAGACATTACAATTCAAATTGATAACTTAATATTTGTAAACAAATTTAAGGGTAATTGACAACATTCATAAAAAAGATAGAAGTATCCCCATATGTAACAATTATCCATTAAAAAACCACTGACAATTTCAATATACATATATGACTACTAAATAAACACTTATCATAAATATCATTATTCCAAGGTAAATTCACAACATTACATCCAAAAAAAGTAATATCATCATACATAATGATTCTCCATCAAAAAGAATTCAAAAATTTCAACACATATAGAAAGTAACAAGATAATACTAATAATATCCTCATCATCCTTAATCAAATCAACTAAGATTCAAATGTGTGATTATCAAATCAAAATATTTCGTGAACACGATTATTCTAAGGTAAATTCACAACATCCATAAAAAGATAGTAATATCATCATACATAATAATTCTTTATCAAAATAATGTTGATAATTTTCAATATATACTTAAAATAACAAGATAAAAATGATAATTTCATCATCATATTTAATCAAATAAACTAAATGTCAATGTTTAAAAATATTTCATATATATCATTATTCTAAGATAAATTCACAACATCCATAAAAAAATGGGAATCTCATCATACACAATAATGCTTCGTAAAAAAAATGTAAACAATTCTCAATATATTCATAAGGTAACAAGATAGTGCCAATAGTATCATCATCATTATTCGAATCAACTAAAATTCATATGTATGATTACCATATTAAGACATCCCAACTAAATATAAAAAAAGAATGCATGGCTAGCTAGCACCACGAAAAACATAGACAAGATCATTTCCATGATCATCATCCAAACCACCCTGATAATATCATCCACATAATCATCACCAATGACATCGCGATCCTCACCATCACCGTCTCTGATATATGATGTAATCTAAACATAGTTTGTGTCATCATCTTTGTGGCCATTACATGTAACGTTCTGGAAAACAAAATCAATATTACATGTTAATAGTAATTCTATAGCACAATGCATATTTTTATTACAATACTAACCATAAAATGAGGTAAGACATAATGACATTTAATAGTACTAAAAAATAAAATGAAAATATGGTTTAAGGTATATTGGAGATCCAACTAAGATTACACGTGTAATTCACATTAAGTAGTAGAAGCATTTTTTAATGCATATGAAGTAGGTACCCATTTGTTTTTCATATTATATTGTGAATGTTTCTTATGATGTCCATGCATGATTGGTAAATTAAGAGTTATTGGAAGCTTTATTTCAAATTACAATTGTAATTTAGATTAGAAATAGAAGAAATTTTAACAAGAAAAGAATGTCACATGAAAAAAGTAAATTGTTTTTAATGAAAAATGAGTCACATACAATATGAATGTCAATTGAAATATTGAGTTGTTTTTAATGCATGTACTTTTCTCTATGATAAAATGGATCCTAACGTTTGTTTAAGAACAAATGCTCACAAGTAATTACTTCATTTTATCCATTATCACACTTAATCCATTATACCTAGTGATGACAATGATTCCATTCAAATTGCTTTGAACTCCTGTAAGAACCTGATTCCTATTATTAGAGCCTCCATCTATTATACACTAACAGATCTATTTTACTGTTGATTTGCAAGTAATAAAAGGAGCTTGCTGACCTTCTCACAAATTTTTAAACATTTAACATCTTATCATTTTATCATAAGCAGCATAAATTAAGATGAGCATTCCATTGATATCAACTTAACAAGAGTAGTTCATGGAAAAATACCTGTTCCGGCAGTTGATGACGATATCTTTGTCGTATAGCGCCAGCTGAATGCTCCTTCTCACCGACCCAACTGGATTTACCACCCAGCCAACTAGGAAACAAATTCCTAGCCCAGGAAACCTCCACAGGTTCCCTAGCCCTCCGTGCCCAAGTCCAACCAGATATAGTGTGTCCTCAATAAGAATGTGCAAAACCAGAATAATACTTTCCTCCTCTCAAACCCAAGAAACCTCCATAGGTTTCCAAGGTCTCCCAAAATCATAACAAGTCCAAACAATCACAACCGACCCCCACAATCATAAGCAAAACCTCCCAAAAACTCCCCCTTTTCTCCCTTCCCCCTTCCCTTTTTATACCCTCCTTCCCTTCTCCATCTCAACCACCTCTCATTAATGTCATTCACTTCTCACCCATCCCTATAGTTGACTTCTCTTCTCCCAAGTAAGCTAGGAGTACATTTGGAAATGTGAGATGTAATTACATGGAGAGGACCATGTCTACTCCTTAGTAAATGTGAGAGTACATTGGGTAATGTGAAATGAATATATATATTGATAATGAGTTGGAGAGGACTATGTCTTCTCCCAAGAAAATGTGAGGGTACATTGGGGAATGTGAAATGTAATTACATGGAGAGGACCATGTCTTCTCCTTAATAAATGTGAGGGTACATTGGGTAATGTGAAATGAATATATATATTGATAATGAGTTGGAGAGGACTATGTCTTCTCCCTAATAAATGTGAGGGTACATTGGGGAATGTGAAATGTAATTACTTGGAGAGGACCATGTCTTCTCCTTAATAAATGTGAGGGTACATTGGGTAATGTGAAATGAATACATACATTTTGAAATAATGGAAGGAGACCAAATTCTACCCAATATTCAATTTGAGAAGGTAAGTGGAGAATGGAAATCATGAATTTCATATTAGACCCATATTTCTCAATATTTTTAGATAATGTAAACATTAACAAAATTTGTAGGATAAGATTTAAGTGGGGCATTACAACTCCCTAAATATAATGTAAAAGAGAAAACTCCAAGACCATGACCATGACTGCAACCACCTCCCTTGCCTCGTCCACCATCAGAGACAATGAACTTGGAGTTATGACCATGACAACAACCCCTCCCTTGCATCGTGTCCACCATCAGAGGCATTGAACTTGGAATTAAGAGTACTCATGTTTTCTTTGTTGTAATTAATCTCTAAGAAATCAAAACTTGATCAATATATCAAGGACTCCATCAAGGAAAATATATATCACAGGTGAAGCTCAATAGGCTTTGTCAAAAGAGTGTGAAATAACACTTATCTCTATTTTATAAAATAACTTGAGTGAGTGGAATGAATGGTGGGAAACACTTACCAGGGGAATATTTCTGGTTCGTCCTTATTTCTATTATTATTTTTGCTTCTTAGAATGGAGGGAAGTGTTTAAAAAAATTCTAAAAATTATTTAAAAACAAAAAAAAAATGCTTATATAGTTTTAGTATTTTTTTATTTTCTAAACAAATATATTTAGTTTTTGGTATTTTTTATAACAAAAATTATATTTTTCTTTTATAAAAATAGATTTTAAACATTCCATTCATGCTAAATTTGTGATTTATGGTAGAAGTTTAAATTATATATAAAAAAGTAACTTTCCATATGTTGTGTCTTTGAGATGGGTATTATACATCTCTTCCTTGCCAAGTTATAGAATGTGCTTGGGTTTTCTTAATGCAATAAAATTAATTATGTTCTTCATTATATCTTGAGATGTTCAACTTGCACCTAATAAAACAATAAAGTTAAAATATGTTTGGCTTTCTCCTTTGTAGACCTTTGTCCCCATTAATCTTGATGTTAATAGATTAATTGTCTTATGGTGGCCTTGAGTGGTCACTCCCATTAGTTGCATGCTTTTTAGTTTTCTATTAGTGACATTTCATTTCTTAGGCATGATAACATGTTATTTAATTTATGAAAATATGTTATTGTCCATATTATTGTTAAATATGAATATTAATATGTTGGTTTTGAGCATGGTTCAGCAAAAAAATCTCAAAAGGTTTATAAATTGTATTTTCTAATGTAATGATTCATTACTTGATTAAATTGTTTTGGATATTTTTTTTAATGATTCATTGATTGATGAAATTGTTATGGATATTTTTTTTAGTATATTAACTTGTATGTGATAAAGTCAAAAGTCACTTCTTTTTGAGATTTTCATTGGTCAATTTCACTTAAGGCCATCAAGTTCACCATTTGGTCCTAGGTTAAGGAAATATTGGAGTCATGAAGTGCCATTTTCCAAGCCCTTAAATCTTGAAACATGTTTTTTTAATCACATTATACTTCCTTTCTATGTAGATTCTCCATGAAAATAGTCACATGGAACATGAGAGTCCTCAGTAGTAAAGGAAAACAAAGACTCCTAAAAGAAGAATGGTACAAAAAGCACCCATCAATAATGTTGATATAAGAGATAAAATATTAAGTGAGGTTCTACCTCATATAATTAGCAAATGGGAGAGGAATTGCCAAGTAGTAGCGATTGATGCTTAGAGATACTTGGGTGGAATGGTTATTATTTGGAATGATCAGGACATCAAGATTACCAATATGTTTACCTCTTTTCACATTATGACAATACAATTTTATTTAATTGACATCAAGGACTACTACCATGTATCCAATGTCTATGGCTCCAATATCGCAAATGGAAAACCTCTATTTCTCAATTCTATTTCCAGCACATGTAATTTATACTCCCCATCTCCATAGATTATTGGGAGTGACGTCAATATTATCAAGTGTCTTGAGGAAAAGAAAGGATGAATCACAATGTTTATCAAGATATTTTGTAAGTTATACCGTCAAAGCCCTAAAGTAGTCTCCATTAAAGTTCTCAAGCAATGAGTCTCCAAACCACACGTGGATCAATTAGATGTAATACATGTGTGTGTGGTGACTAACTTAATACATTGTTCTAATAACTCCACAAACATAAGTATTTCACTCCGTGACATAAATTGATTGTAGTGTGACATAAGTAAACCAAGAGTATACATGAAACCCTTAGGCAACAAACATTCCCTAGATCCTCAATTAGGTGCTTAATGATGAAGTGAAAATGCAAGGGGAAAAAAGGACTTCATGATTTAACCATCACAAACATGTGATCAAGTGTGACTAGGAGTGTATATATTCATATGTTTTCCAAAGAGGGAGTGAATACATGAGTTACCATTCATTGGGCCTTATTTTTCTTTATTTTGATTTTTCTTATAAATAGGACATAGGGAATAAGGTTTTCATAAGTTTGGTACAACTCATAGATATAACATTTACATGAATTTTCACTTCAACCTTAGAGCTTAGACTTAGATAAATCATTATAGTGTATCTTTAATGATTTTGGCTTTCACATTTTTATTTTATTTCATCACAAATGAGAAAAGGGAAAATATTTTCCCACAAATCTATGAATGCTTAATCATAAAGGCGTCATGCAATGAAAACAAATTAATGATGTTATTCTCTATGGAAATGATGGGTATTCTTGATAAAATCTTATGTTTGTGGATGTCTCCTCCCTGGTTGAGAGGGAGTGAGGGTGGACACCATATTATCCATGTGTCATGTACTATGGCTAGGACTAACAGTCATAAACCTAGTAAAGACACCAGTAGGGAGAATGGTGGATTGAATAAATATATGGGACCAATATTCTTTGATAATTTTTAGTTTGACTAGGACTAACCACCATAAGTCAAGTACATTAATCCAATATAAGAATAGTCATGAAGATCAACATTTTCTGGTGTCAAATATTATGACAGTGGATTAGGAAATGATCATGTGAGGACATACCTGGTGAACATCCTGGTGGGGTAAGTGCCTAGAGAAGCAGTGGTGTCCAAATTTATGCCTACCAACATTGTGCTCTGATCTAATGGAGAGTTAGAACTTGTTAGTCAAGGCCTTGCTATTTTGAAAATGTTGGCTATGATGATGTAAATCATTGTTGATGCTTATCAATCTAGATCCCTTCTTATATGAATATTTCAACTTGAGAGTACTTTTTTGTCTCATTATGAGTACATCCCTAGTTTAGAGGGAGTGTCATCATCTTCATTATCGTCATCATTGCCACCATCATCGTGATCATTATTGTCATCATTGCATTATCATCATAATATCCATTCATGTCTTCATCATCATCATAATCATGCTTATGGAGATTTTTGTCAATTGCTCATAATTATAGGTGTCGTAAGAAATATCATCAACCCAAAAAATGTTACGAGTGCTCGAAAGGACACATGATATATGAAAGATAAATAACAAATTTATTTTTGAGATATGATCGATGATCATCATCGTCACTACCATTATCATCGTCATAATTTTCATCATCCCCATCATCATAATTAATGTAAATTCTATCATCATTGTTGTCATCTTCGTCATGAACATCATAATAATCATCATTCATGCCATTATTGTTGTTGGTGATGACCAAGATGAAAATAACGATAATGATGACTTGGAAGATGACGCCAAAGATAATGATTATGATTATGACCATGACAACATTTAAAAATTGGGAAGATTGGCCAAGGTCATTAGCATCGTCATCATCATTGTCATTGCAACCCCCATTGTCTTATCATCATCGCCATTATCATAATAATCACAATTAATGCCATCATCATCATCATCATAATTATTGACATTTTCATCAATTGTTCATAATTGTCAATGTCATAAGAAATATCATCAATGCAAAAAAATATGGTGAGTGTTGGAAAAGGGATGCAAAAGTGAACAAAAAAATGGGGGCAACAATAGACGTAAAATTGGATGAAGATTGGACACAACATAAGTAGATGCAAAACAAGACAGAAAAATTGACACAAAAGTGAATGAAAAAGTAAATGCAATAGTTGATGCAAACTTTGACACAAAATAGGATGAAAGCATGGATGAAAAAGTGGAAGAAAACATGAGTGCAATAGTAAGCATAAAACTTAGCATGAATTGTGGTGAAACAAATGTGGATTAAACAACAAACGCAAAAAATGACACAAACTTGGATGCAAAAAGGAGGCAAACTTGGATGGAAAAAGGGATGTAAACATGGACCAAACATGTGTGCAATAGTGGACACAAAATTAGATGCAAAATTGGACGCATAGAAGGGTATGTAAAAGTAGATGCAAAATAGGATTCGAAAAACATAAACAATATTTGATGCAAACTTGGATACAAAAGAGGATGCAAATGTGGATGCAAACATGGATGAAAAAGTGGAAGAAAATGTGGGTTGCAACGATAGGCACAAGATATGACACAAATTGTGGCACAACAAAAGTGGATGTAATACAAGCAAAAAAACATGCAAACTTAGGTGCAAGACAAGAAGCAATAAGGGATGTAAAAGTGGATGCAAACATGGGTGCAACAGGAGAAACAAAATTGGATGAAAAATATGGATGAAATGGAATTAGATGCACAAGAAGATACAAAATTAGATGCAAAACCCAACACAAAAGTGGATGCAAAAATAGATACAATATTTGATGCAAAAGAGGATGTGAAGATGGATGAAAAATTGGAAGCAAACGTGGGTACAATAGTAAGTACAAAACACAGCACAAATTGTGTAAGAACAAAAGTGGATGTAATTATAGATGTAAAAAAAGAAGCAAATGAAGATGCAAAAAGGGATGCAAAATTGTACATAAACATGGGTGAAACAATGGATGCAAAATATGATGCAACAAAATTCGATGCAAAAGTAGATGCAATATGAGACACAAAACCTTATGCAAATCTCACCGCAAAAGTGGATACAGAAATGGATGCGAAAATAGATATAAAAGTCCATGATTAACTAGATGTATATGAGGATGCAGTAATGGATGCAAATTGAGAAGCAAAAATGGGTGCAAAGGGAGGTGCCAAACCAGGTCCAAATTATGGCATAAGAAAATTGGATGCAATAGTGGACACAATAACAAATGAAAAAGATGCAAATACAGATGCAAAACAATATGTAAAAGTGGATTCAAAATTAGATGCAAAACTAGACACAAACCTCGCTGAAAAACTTGGGGCACAGGGGATTCAAAAAATGATGCAAAAATGGATGCAAAAAAAGATTTAAAACATTATGCAAAAGAGGATGCAAAAGAGGATACAAGAGATGATGTAAAATTTGATGCAAGTGTAAGCTCAAAAAGTGGATGCAATAGAGGATGTAAAATTTGGTGAAGCAAAATAGGTGCCAAACTTGATGCAAAACATGGTGCAAAGGATGGCACAAAACTTGGCATAAACCCTGGTGTAAAATCTAGTGCAAAACCTATTACAATACCTAGTACTAAACTTGGTGTAAGACTTGGTACAAAACTCAATGCAAACTTTGCATCACATTTTGACCATATTTGATAAATGGACACAAATAGCAACAAAAGTGGGCCCTAGACGCAAAAAAGGAAGAAAAAAGGGATGTTAATCATAGGGTTTTGTTATAGTGAGGGAAGCTTGAATTATGTTGCATGGAAGGATCACATGGAGGTAGTAATGGAGGATAATGGGTTGAAGGAATTCATTGATAATGATATTCTGAAACCAGCAACATCTGATGCAAAGGATCTAGCAGAATGGAAGAAGTGTGTTTCCAAGGCGAGGAGGATCATATTGGAGGGAGTATGAGACCATATTGTCTCTAATATCCATGGGAAAGAGAGTTTGTATGCAATGTGGCAAGCGCTGACATATTTTTTCTAGAATAGTAGTGGCCATAGGAAATTGGCACTCAAGGACAAGCTTCGAAATATCAAGATACAGAAGAACGAGACCATTCCATAGTACTGGAGAAGGTTAACAGAGTGTCGTGATGAACTCAGTCAAGTTGGTGTTACTGTAGCAGAGGATGATTTGGTGATCCTTTCCCTTCTAGGCCTTCCCAAAATATCTCACAGTTAACAATATTCTGTGAATAGGAGGGGGAAACTACCAAATTGGGATCGCTTATGGTCCAATTTGGTATAGGAGGAAATAAGGTAGAATACTAGAGACGAGACTTCATCCAAGGGTGGGGATGAGGATAAATATGCCTTGGATGGAAAGCAAAAGAAAGAGAAAGGGAAGAAATCCCAAAACAAATCAGAATCTAGTCAAGGGTGCAAGAAGAAGGCATTGTACATGTTGATCTGTGGTTGTCATTGATGTCAACCCAAGCAGCACTGGGGGATACCCCGATCTTGCAAGTGAATTTTGACATGACAAATTACTCTATTTTGCATAAAGGATATTCTAGATGGATTCTACTCATCGAGATGTTTCTATTGATATATGGCATGCCAAGTAAGTCTTCACGGTTTGAGAGATATTCATGTTTGAAGTTAGTAACCCCAGTTAGTGGGCTAAAACCCTATGGGGTTGTGGCATGGCAATCATAATTGGTTGTGGTCATTTAATAGTCAATAATTAATAAATATTTTCCCCCTAAAATCCCTCTAATGTTCACTTATTAAGGACCCTCTCAGCTCAAGACATTCATATAAATAATGACTCTCATATCCTCCTCTAGTAGGGATTTCGTGGCTTCAAACACGCCATTGTGACATTTTCGCTATAACGTTTTTTTTTTCTTTTTCTGTGAAGCTTCAACAGCTGAAATCAAAACCCATTTGAGCCGAAATCGTGATGAACCTTGTGACCAAATTAAAAATCTTGGTTCGCTGTATTTTTAGAGATATCATCTGAGGAAGCTATGGTTTTTACAGGCTCCCGAATTCCATGTCAAACATGTGACGTTGGGAAACCCGTCATAACTTTCTCTATAAGCATTGGATTCAAATTTCGTAAATAGTCCTAGAAAGACGATGGACTGTAGTTTGTTGATCAATGTTTTTAGGGTAACAACTTGCAATAGTGACACGTGGAACTTCGTACAAGTTCGCTCTACTGAACTAATCTATAATCAGGTCATCGTGGGATATTAGACATAACATTTTCTTGAATAATCCAATCTTGATTCGACCTGTGGGGTTGGAAAGAGGACTTAGAGGGTTACCATAAGACAAAATTTTAGACCCTCGAGATCCGAAATTACATAGATACAACATATTCAATATCAAACTCCTAGAAGGCAAGAAAAAGCATGCATTCAAGGATCACTGCAATAAGGACCACACATCAACAATCAAGGATAAGTCTCCTATAGAAAGGTATGTATGATTAGTATTTATATTTTAATTTTGAGTATCATCTCTGACATATGTTTTTGCAGGACAACATAAGTATATATAGGGTCTCAGTATATTTCTATGTCTCTATATGTCACAGTTAGTTTTGATACCACACTTTGGATGTCCTATTCTTGATACTACACATTTGATGCTACGCTAAGTCTGCTAAACCCATATGATGTTGTAAGTTCATGTTACTTGTCTTGTCATAGTTGATAGAATGGTCTTTGTTGTTGTACTTAGAACTTGGTCCATCACAAGTCTAGGGTCTGTCATCAGTTTTTATTGGATATATATCTTTAGTTCAGTTTTGGATATAGTCTTGCATAGAGTCCAAACCTATATCAAGAGTGGGATTCTTTGTCTACTACTACAAAAAGTCAACAACAAAAGTGACAATCACACTTCAGGTATGCATTGTAATTTAATTTGTATTTATTCATTATTATGCACTTACATGTGTTTTGCAGGCAGAGGTAAGTTGAAAGGTATCTTGTTTTATTTTGGGATTGGTTTCGCCAGGCAAATATTGCATGCATGTAGAAGAAGATTCAAGTACAACTTCAAGCAAGAATTCAAGAGTAGAAGTATCAAATCAAAGGAAGCTTTACAGCGGGACATCCTTTGAAGACATGACATCCATCTATATATTGTGAAGAAGTGTTAAGGCCAAGAGTCATCATTGTAAAGTTGTAAAATAGTCATTTGTAAAAGTGTCATCATTGGAAGAGTCATTATTGTAAAAGAAACAATCTGCCTAGAGTCGAAAAGGCATTTTTGGGAGGTATAGGAGTCTCTGTTGGGATGATGTCATGGTTGGGTTACAGGTCATAGTGTGATTGGGTGTTTGGTCAAAATCATTGTAAATCATATTGTATCATGGATCATTGTACCTGGTATGGGAATCCACACTCTTGTCTCATTTCAGTCATTATAGGGTGGCAGGGAGGTGCTAGGTAAGTGCATGAATTTTCCTACAGGTTGGAGCCTGTGAACACTTCAGGGTGGTAGGTTGGTCTAGGGTGTTGGGGCATCCATTCAGTTGATTATTGAAGAAACTAGGGTGTTGGGGTGGCCTTCCAGTGGTAGCTGGAGAATAATGCATTTCTAGAATTCTAGGAAGTTGTCGCTTTCATTTCAGTTGGGGCTGAAGATTAAAGAATTGGTTTTTGCCCCAGAGGGGGTTTTCCACCTAAATTTTTTATGCCTCTTGTGTTATTTTATTTATTGTTATTACTGCATAAAAATTAATAATAATTGAAGACTAACTAATGTTCTGAAAATATTTAAAAGTGCTAATTTCTAAGGAATACTAATTCACCCCCCCCCCCCCCCCCCCTCAATATTTTCCAACAATTGGTATCAGAGCTTGGTTCCTTCAATAGCGGTCTAAAAACTGGAAGGAGATCATGGAGCATACTAAGAATAGAGTTCCTTTGTTCAAAGGAAATAACTATGCACTTTGGAGTGGAAGAATGCAGGTTCATTTGCTGGTGCAAGGATACGAAGTATGGGAAATTGTTGACAAAGGCTTCACACCGACCCAGGATGAACAAGGTAAGAAAAATATGGTATATGATGCAAAGGATAAATATCTTATTATCAATGGGCTTATCGAATCTATTTATCTTAAGGTATTGAGTTGCAAAACTTCTAAAGAGGTATGGGGCAAGCTTGACAATATATATGCAGGTGACTCAAAGGTGAAAGAAGGAAAACTTCAATTTTGAGGGAAAAATTTGAGCAACTCAAAATTAGGAAAGATGAATATATTGTTGCATACTTTCAGCGTGCTAATGAAACAACAAATACATTGGAAGGTTTGGGATAACCTTTTGAAACAAAAATTGTTGTCTGAAAGATCCTTGGAACCTTGCCATCAAGATTTAACCCTAAGGTATCTATCTTGGAAGATAGATCGAATTTGACCAATCTCAACATAGATGAATTGCATGGAATTCTTACAGCGTATGAAATGAGGATTAAAGAAGAGGATGATACATCTCACTTAGAAACAACATTTTCCACATCCAAGAAGAATAGTAAGGACAATCAAACTCCGAAAGAAAAAAATTGCAATTGTAAGGATGAGGAAAATGAAGAAGATGAAGAAGAATTCTCAGATAAAGAGTTTGCCTATTTCTCGCTGAAAATGAAAATAGGTACGGGAAAATTTAAAGGTAAAATTCCATTAATATGTTTTGATTGTGGTCAGGCTGGACATTCTGCAACCAAATGTCCTCACAAAAATGAGGTTGTTACGAAAGGAAATAAAAGTCCCAAGAAGTTCAACAGGCAAGGCAAGAAGAAATGATTTAAGAAAAATTTCTTCTCCAAAGAAGATAGCTCCTCATTTGAAGAAGACATTGATAACAAAGAAGAATTCAGTGGAAGAGTATTTTTTATGGCCAAGCACAATAAGAAAGAGGCACCTGACGAAGAAGGAGAAGAAGAAGAAGAAATGACTGAGGATGAATTTCAAAACGACGTGATCAGGGTTACCAAAGAGATCAAGGCTAAGACGAAGCATGTCAACACTCTTGAAGACGAATTAAAGACAGAAAGGGAATAAGTCCTAAATCTTAAAATGAAGGTTGAAGAATACAAATGAATTGAAGAATCACTCTGTAAATAATTAAAGGAAATAAACAAAGAAAGAGAAGCATTTGATGTTGAAATCATTTCTTTACGTAAGGAGGTAAAAAATGGAAAAACTCTTCAAAACTACGCCAACAGCTCAAAGACTTTGGATGAACTCATCAGAAACCAACGATCATGCAGTGACTAGACTAGTCTTGGTTACAAAGAAAAATTTGAAAAGGATTCAAGTCCTTCTATGACAACTAAAGAAGATGGATATGCAAAATCTATTAAGCAAGTTGATCTCCCAGCTAGATTGAGAGATCAAGGCTCGCAGGAAGAACCTTGGAAGACAATTCCTCGAAGACAATTTCCTCCCAGGTATCAACCTATCATTTATGGTCATTGTTATTCATGTGGAAGGTTTGGACATAGAGCTTCAGAATGTCACATGTATGTTTGGAATGAATATAATTCCAAGAGATCTCTCAGAAATGGATATTCCAGAACTCAACAAAATATCAAACAATTTGATCATTTGAGAGATGATGTCGAATGTTACAAATGTAACAATTTTGGGCACTTGACCAAATATTGTACACTTGGAAGTTCTTCAAAGGAATTCTCGCAAAATCAGAATGAAAAGGTATGGAAAAGGAATACTGAAAGGTGTGCTCTCACTCTCAAGGCTCAAAGCAACAGAAATGTATGGTATGTTGACAGTGGTTGCTCAATGCATATGACTAGAGATAGAAATAAGTTCATATCCTTGAAAGAAAAGAAGGATGGAACAATTTCTTTTGGAAATGACGGGTCTTCAAAAGTCATAGGAGTAGGTACGGTCACTCTTTGGAAGCAATGATGATAGATTAAGTAAATAATTTGCCACAAAAATGCAAGGTGATTTTGAAATGTCTATGCTTGGTGAGTTGACATAATTTTCGAGGCTTCATATTTCTCAGCAGGATAAAGGAATATTCATATATCAAACCAAGTACATCAAGGAAATGCTCAAAAAAATCCAGATGGAAGATTGCAAGCCAGTCCTTACCCTCATGATAACAGGTTACAAGTTAGGCTTAGAAGATTTGTCAAAGGATGTGGACCAAAGGTTGTATAGATCCATGATTGGTAGTCTCCTATATGTGACAGACTCTCATCCTGATGTGATGCAGGCAATTGGACAAGTATCAAGATTCCAAGCAACACCAAAAGAATCTCATATTATTGCCAAATTCTTTGATATCTTAAGGGCACATCGGAATATGGTCTATGGTATCCCAAAGGAAATGATCTGGTTATCCAAGCTTATACAGATGCAGATTGGGTAGGAAGTGTTGATGATCATAAGAGTACCAGTGGAGCAACATTCTATCTAGGTCATTGTCTTGTTTCACGGTTAACTAAAAAGTAGTCTTCAATCTCGTCATCCACAACAGAAGCAGAATATATCACTGCAGCAGCTTGTTGTACATAAGTTCTTTGGATGAAGAAAACTTTGAAATATCTTCAAGTCAGGTTCGATGAGCCTATTCCCATCTTTTGTGATAACACCAATGCCATCAGTATCTCTAAGAATCCTATGATGCATTCCAAAATGAAGCACATTCCGATTAAATATAATTTCGTAGAGAGCAGGTCGCCAAAATGAATATCAAGCTTGAATATTTTGGCACAAAGGAACAAATTGCTGACATATTTACCAAACCATTACCTCATGAAGCATTTGAGTATCTTCACAAAAAGCTTGGGATTCTCCCAAGTTTTCATTAGGCTCTTTCTCTTATCTACTCAAGTAGAAAGGGGGAGTGGAGGTGTGTACAGGTCCGCAGGATGGTTGTTTGTTAGGGGGAGTTACCCTTTGCCATTGATGACAAACGGGGAGAGAAGGAAGTAGGAAGAGGTTTCATGATTGCAGAGGGAGTACTTGTGTTGCCATCAATGCCAAAGGGGGAGATTGTTTATTGGTGGTTGTCATTGATGTCAACCTAAGCAACACTAGAGGCTACCTCAATCTTGCAAGGGAATTTTTACTTGAAAAATCACTCTATTTCGTGTCAAGTCTCTTCTATATGTATTCTACTCATCGAGATGTTTCCGTTGATATATTGCATTGTTGAAAATAATACTGAGAGGGGGGGGTGAATCAGTATTATCAAGTCAAATAATCCTTTTGAAAACCAAATTGTATACGCTACTTCAGTTAATTAAACTCGCGTGTATACGCAACTATTCAGAGGTAAACCAGCGTACACAGAGCAAACCTTTTAATTTTCTTAAACTTTTAGATGATGTTTGTTAATCTGAGATGCAACATCAAATAACCAGTAACCAGAGATAGTAAACAGAGCAGAAAGACAATCACACACAAGAACACCAGATATAAGGTGGAAACCCAATGTGGGTGAAAACCACCTGCTGCAATTCGTCTCTATCTTTCTTTAAATTAGAAAATTTTGTTTACAATGTACTGGTGCAGTCCTTTACCAGTACGCAGGCTGCAACCTGCAGAGAGCTACAACTCTCTCTCG